>VSMD01079858.1:0-17628 GCA_008750895.1 Mirza zaza
CCCCCTCTGCTCCCATGTACCTATCCCCCACCACAGGTGCTGCGAGAGATGTGCAAACAAGGCTACAGGGACGGCCTGCGTTTTCTGCGGCGGAACGGTGCGTGGGCTGGCGGCGGGCGGGCCAGGCACTCTCTGCAGCCCCGCCCTGCTCAGGCGCCAGGGGCTATGGCCACACTGATCGCCTATCCCTCTGCCCTCTTACCTCCCCCTCCAGGCCTCCTGAACCAGCCCAACCCCTTGCTGGCACTGCCCCCCGCCCACCCCGGTGCCCCTGAGGAGGAGGCCGAGGAAGAGGCCGCAGAGAGGGCCCAAGTGGAGGATCCCCTGCAGCCGCCCGGGGAAGATCACATCCTGGAGCACCTGCCTGCCCGGCTCAATGAGGGTGCACACGGGGGCGGAAGGGGCGGAGACCCTGGGAGAAACTGAGGCCAGAGTGGCCCTGGGGTCCCCTCCCAGCCGCCAACCTCCCATCCGTGTCCGCCCGCAGCCCTGCTGGAGGCCTGCGTGGAGCCCAAGGACCTGCTGACCACGCTGTCCAACATGCTGCCCGTGCGTCTGGCCACGGCCATGATGGTGCCCTACACTTTGCCCCTGGAGAGCGCCGTGTCCTTCACCATCCGGTGTGCGCCGCGGGGGTCGCGAGAGGGGTGCTGGGGACTGAGCTTCGGGACTGTCCACCAGCGGTGGCCGGCGCCGCTCGGAGAAGGCGGGGGGAGCGGGGGGGGGGGCGCGCAGGTGCCGCTTGAGGGCGGCGGGTGGGCGCGAGGGCCTGGCCGTGGCCCTGACGCCGGGCCCTTCACCCCACCCCCTCGCCAGCTTGCTGGAGTGGCTGCCCGACGTTCCTGAGGACATCCGGTGGGTGAAGGAGCAGACCGGCAGCATCTGCCAGTACCTGGTCATGCGCGCCAAGAGGAACCTGCGCAGCCGCCTGTCCGCCAGGTGAGCCCGCCTGCCTGCCCGCCCTGCACCCCCAACCCCTGCGGCTGGCCGGCTCCAGGGCCCCCCCATTGAAGCCCCCCCGTCCCGCGGTCCCGCCCCTCCCGCAGGCTGTCGGGGCAGGTGGAGCTGCGCCGCGCCCAGTCGCTGCCCTCCGTGCCGCTGTCCTGCGCCGCCTACAGCGAGGTGCTCCCCAGCTGGATGCGCAGCAACCTCTCGCTGGGGGACGCGCTGGCCAAGTGGGAGGAGTGCCAGCGCCAGCTGCTGCTGGGCCTCTTCTGCACCAACATGGCCTTCCCGCCGGATGCCCTGCGCATGCGCGCGCCCGCCGGCCCCGCCCCCGCGGACCCCGCGCCGGGGCCGGGCCTGCCCCCCTGCTGAGCGGGCTCCGCGCAGGCCCCGGGGGGGGGGGGGGCCCTGGGGTCCGCGGGCTGAGCACCCGGCCCCGCAGCCACCTTCCTGCCCTGTGAGTCGGGGGAGGGGGCTGGCCGAGACCCGGTCCCAGCCCCCGCCCCGACCCTCTGCGGAGTGAGGCGCCGGCCCCCCCCCGCCCCCCGCAGCTGCCAAGGAGGGGGCTTTGCCTCGAGCCTCCTCCGCGGCCACTCGCTAGCAGCAGCGGTGCTGGGGGGGCGCTCGGAGTACCTTCCCCTCCGCCACGGAGGCCTCACCTGTGCCTTAACCTTCCAGCGCTACTCCTGAGAACCTCGCACCTGCTCCTCCCTCCCCATTCCCCACGTTTTGCTGCAGACTGTTAAGATTTATTTATTTTCGCCGAAGTAGATGTAATAAATGCCACAGCTCAGCCTCTGCCTGCTTCGCTTGCGTGTGACTCCCCTCCCCCCACCCCCACACCTGGAGGCGTGGCAGACAGAGGCTGCCCCCTACCCCCAGCTGACCAGGGTCTCCACAGCCGCAGCAGGGCAGGTCTAGGTCGCACTCTCTGCTGGCCTTGGGGGCCTGGGGTCCGAGGGGTTCCCGCCCGCCCCTCTAGCTGGGACCGCAGGCCCCTCCCTCTGCCCCCGAGGAGGCCCCCTGGCTGACCTTCGGGCCCAGCTTCGTGAGAGCCAGTGGGAATATCTGGCACCAAGATCCTCGCTAAAGGAAGACTAAAATGTTTGCAAAAGGTGGAGTCCGCACGTCCACTCCACACGGTGATATGGCTGGGGCGTGCGGCTGCTTTTGGGGCTGCATGGCAGTGGAGGGTGAGGTTCCTGGAGCTGAATGCCAGGGTCCTGGGAGTGCTGGGCCCCTGGTCCACCTTGGCCGTTTGGCCCAAAGCTCTGTGTTCCTCTCCCATCACTGCAGGCCTCCCCCGGCCAGGTGCACATGCCTTCCTGTTCCCCTGGCCCCACATACCGTCTCCTGCCAGTATATACTGTGTTTCCCCGAAAATAAGACAGGGTCTTATATTTAGTTTTCCTCACGAAGGCACCCTAGGGCTTATTTTCAGGGGATGTGTTGTTTCTTTTTTTAAGTACGGGACAACAATCTACATTTATTCAAATACACTTAAGTAGTCTTCTTCTGGAACATCATCATCACTCTCCAAACCCAGAATTCCATCCTGAATGTCTTGCGACTCTGTTTCCTTTAGAACCACTGGCCCCCATCTCTCATGTCGAGCCATAGAGCTCTCATGGGGCAGATGAGAAGGGCTGCTCATCTTCTTTCCTGCTCCGCGACGAAATGCATAGGTCGTGCAGATGTGCTGCGTAGCCACACACAGGACTAGGTCTTATTTTCAGGGTAGGGCTTCTATTGTGCACATGCTTAGAAACCCTGCTAGGGCTCATTTTATGGGCAGGTCTTATTCTCGGGGAAACACGTTAGGAGGGGTCTACAGCATTCAGGCAGGTCCTAGCTGAAGGGCGCTCCACCTTGCCCAGGAAGACACACGGTTCCCTGAAAGCATCCTGTGTGGGGAGTGGGGCAGCGGGGAGAATAAGGCCAGCTCCCCCCCTGGTAACCAAAAAAAAGACCCATGGTGAGGGGTGCTGGCCCACGCTTGGCTGGCTCCCCAGACCTCTTAGCCCTGCCAGGCCCAGCCCCCACCTGCCCCTCCCAGAAGGCGTGGGGCAGCTGTGGCGACAGACCCCAGCCAACAATAACGGTTGGTTGTGGGACCTGGGACCGGGCGAGCCGGCCAGGCAGGTCCCTGGTGAGCCCGTGCCAGGGGCCACCCCCCTCGGTCTCAAGGTCCTGTCCTGTAGGCACAACCTGTGGCGGCTCAGCTGTGTCGGGGCCCTTTCCCTGGAGAAGCACAGGCCGCACCGCCCCCCCAGTACTGCCGGGCAGGACAGCCAGGTGGGCCCTCCAGGTGGGTGCAGGGGCCAGGCTGGGGCTGGGAGGGGACCCTCGGGAAATGGATGGGGCTTCCTCCCCCCGCAGGAGGGCGGCACTCGGGCCTCACCCAGCTCCCCATCCAGTCCTCCCACAAGGGGATCTCCAGGCAGGGCTGTGCCCCTAAAGGGGTGCTGTGCCGCCTGGGAAGGTGGGACCTCCCCCCGACCCCCCTCACCCTCATATGCACTCAATGCTGGTAAGTTAAATACTGTTTTCTAGTATACCTGTACATTGCTTACAAATATGAAAAACCAAAATTGAGAGAGTACTGAGAAAAAGTAAACCCTCCCCACCCCTAGAGATAACCACTGAAGGCATTTGGTCTATTTCCTGTCCGGCTTTTCCTACACACACTTTTTTGGCGCCTTACTTGGGCTCCTCGGGACAGGGGCGAGGTGTCAGCTGACGCTGGTGTCAGCTCCCGGTCCCCGGCAGCCTTGCCCCTGCTCCGGGGTGGGTTCCCAGGTCTCCAGGGGACTGCGCTGCCCCACTGCGCTGCTGGGACAGGCGCTCGGGCCCGCTGGGGGTCCGGACTTCGTCCTTGCGAGAGGAGGGGACGCGGCGACCGCAGCACACGGCCGCGGCTCCGCCTCGAGCCCGCCCGCGCAGGGGTCTCGGTGCCTGCGGGCAGCGGGGGCCGCGCCCCGCGGGTGCCCCAGGCGCGCAGCCGGGGTCCGAGCGCCGGGGCGGGGCGCGCCGCGCGTTTCCGGGAGGAGAGGTCCGGGCGCGCGGCAGGTGCGGCGGCGGCGCAGCTCGCAGGTAGGAGCTGGTGAGTCTGGCCGCTGAGGTCCCACCGCCGCGCCGTCCCAGGCACCCGGCCGTCCGCACCGCCCCTCCTGGCCGCCGGGGGTGGGGGGGAGGGGAGGGGCGGACCCTGCGCGTGGCGATCGGGGACTTTGGTTGCCCCTCGGGGCGCGCGGTGGCAGGGGCAGCGGCGGGCTCGGGCCCCAGAGGTGCGGGGAGCGCGAGCTGCTCGCGGGCCCCACCCCGCCAGCCCTTCCTTCCCGCTCCCTGGAGCCCGGCTGCAGCGCAGCTTCCGGCTGGAGGGACCGCCGGTCCAGCCCTGGAGCCGCCGGCGGGGTGACGACCCTGCCCCGGTGAGGCGACTAATTGGCCTGGGAGGCAATGACCCTGGTCCGTCGTGTCCCCTCCTCTCACCCGCCGCTTCCTCGGACCTGCCATCTCTGGAGATCTCCCCCTCCAAGGAATATGGGTGGGGGAGGATCCCAGCGTCCCAGGTCTGGAGCGGGGCGGGGAGGTGGTGCCCAGCTAGGGAGTAACTTAGGGAAGTCCGGGCTGAGGACATCGTGGGAACAACAGGTGGTTCCGATTAGGGGGCGGAACGTCCCTGCGAGGGGGTGGGGAGGGAAGCCCCAGGAGGTTCTGGGATGGGCAGGGGGCGGGCCCCAGTGGGAGAAGGGGAGCTAGGCCCAGAATCTGGGGTGCTCCTGACAAGGGAAGGCACGGGGAACCCAACGTTGGGACCTTGAATCTGCAGCCGGGACCCAGTGTGGGGGAAGGAAGGAGTTTCCTCTGCCTGCCAGCTGTCAGGGGACGGACAGGGTGCACAGGCCCAGGCGGGGCACTGGGGACGTGGCTAGGGCTGGCGGAGTCCTCCCCCGCATCAGCCCCGGCTGGAGATGTGGCGGCTCCTCCCTCGAAGACCACCCTCCCCCTCCCCTCTGCTGCCAGAGTCCACCCCCCCTCGTCACAGGGTCTCCCCCAGGCAGCTCCCCAGACTGCTGCACCCCAACTCTCCCACCCCCTGTGATGCCACAGCCCTGAGTCTGGTCTCCCCACCAGTGAGTGAGCCCCCAGCTCTGCCTGGCCTTCCCCCCACCTTCCTACCCGCCTGGCTGAGCCTTCCGTCCCCTCCCTCCCTCATTTAACAGCACACAAGGCGGAGCCCCCCTGCTCCCATGGCCAGCGCTGGGAACCCCAGGGGCCAAGAGGCCCAGGAGGAGGACGGAGAGAGGGCAGGGGGCTCCGCTGGGCCCCGAGGGCCGGTGCTGGAGCAGGCCCAGGAGCTGTTTCTGCTGTGTGACAAGGAGGCCAAGGGCTTCATCACCCGGCACGACCTGCAGGTGAGTCCCCAGCCCCAAGGGACTGGCCAGGCCCAGAGCTCACCTCCGCCGGCCGCTCACCTCTGCCATTCTCACCTGACCAGGGCCTGCAGAGCGACCTGCCCCTCACACCGGAGCAGCTGGAGGCCGTGTTCGAGAGCCTAGACCAGGCCCACACCGGCTTCCTCACTGCGCGCGAGTTCTGCCTCGGCCTGGGTGAGCTCAGAGCCCTGCCCACCCCAGCTGCGCAGGGAGCTGCGCAGGGATCTGCCCAGGGATCCCGAGGCCCTCCCTCGGCCGGCCGGCGCCTGTGGCCCTGTGTGGGGCAGCCTGTGCCTCTCCCGCGCCTCGCTGCAGGGCACACGCACGCAGGTGTCCGTGCGCGCAGGTGCCACGGCAGCTCCCCGATGCGGTGCAGCCTGCGGGGTGGACTTCCTGCCCCGCACTCCCTCTGCTGTGCCAGCCCTCTCCTGGGGCTGGGAGCGTGGCTGTCACCTCTCATTGCCAGGCCAGTAGGACCAGAACAAGGAAGAAAAACAGGAAGCCGGGCCCTGAGACAGGACAGGATATGTGTTGGGAGCCAGTGGGACCCAGCCAGGGTGGTAACCCAGCCTTGGTCACCGCGTCGCTCCTTCCCGCCCGCAGGGAAGTTTGTGGGGGTGGAGTCGGCCCAGGGCGCGACGTCCTCCCGGACTCCTGAAGAAACCTTTGAGTCGGGCTGGTCGGCTGCGCAGGGCCCCTTTGGGGACTCTCTGGAGGAGGAAGAGGAGGAGGCGGAGCGATTCTACGCTGCGCTGGAGCAGCTGGGGGTGGCCCCGGTGCTGGGCGAGTGAGTCGGTGCTGGCCGCGCTGCCCTCCGACGCGCTCTCTTGTTCTGCACGCTCTGTCCCCGTCGTCGTCCGCGTGCCTGCTCCTGCGCAGGTCCTGGGGCGGGTAGGGCCCAGCGGTTCTGTCAGCTGAGACTGCCCGGGAGGAGCCTGCCGTGATTTGCCGCAGAATTTGCATTTCGGGAGGCGGCAGCTGCGGCTGCGGGGAGGAGGGGCGGCGCGGGGCACGGGGCCGCACACACGCTGGCACGGCCGGTGCACGCACACACCCACCGCGCAGGCCACGCACCGACGCCGGGCAGGGGCGACGGCATTCGCGAGAGGGATGTCCCGCACTCGGCACGCCCGCCGGGCTGTGCGGGGACGCAGGCGCCTCCTGGGGGATTGCCCTTGGCGGAGGGGAGCCCGCCAGCTCGAACTCAGGACCCCGCCCCCCCCCCCCCGCCCCAGGCAGCGGGCTGTGAGGACGCTCTGGGTCAGGCTGCAGCGCGAGCGGCCCGAGCTGCTGGGCTCTTTAGAGGACGTTCTGATGCGCGCGACGGCCTGCCTGGAGGAGGCGGCCCGGGAGCGGGACGGCCTGGAGCAGGCGCTGCGGAGGTGAGGGCTGCGGGCCGGGCGGGGCCTGGGGGGCTCTAGAGGCGGCGCTGGGGCTGCAGTGCTGGCGAGTCTTCACCCGCCGTCCGCCCTGTCCCTCGGAGGCGCGAGAGCGAGCACGAGAGGGAGGTGCGCTGCCTGTACGAGGACATAGAGCAGCAGCTCCGCGAGCAGCGGCAGCGCCTGCGGAGTCAGGTGGGCCCAAGCCCCGCCCCCTCCGGATCGGCCCCCGACCCCGGGTGACCGCCCCCAGCCCAGGGGGACAGAGCCTGGCCTCTCGCGTCGCCCCCGCCCCGCCCCGCCCCGCCCCCGTCCCGCCCGGAGCCTCCTCTGCACGGTCTGGAGCCGGCGGAGGCTCAGGGGCCCGGTGCGTCCCAGAACCTCCCCCGGGAGGAGCGGAGAGGCCGCCTGGAGCTGGAGCTGCAGAGCCGCGAGCAGGAGCTAGAGCGCGCGGGCCTGCGGCAGCGGGAGGTGAGCGGCGGCGCCCGGCCCGAGCCCCATCCCCGGCGACACCCTCGCGCTCCCGGTGTCCTGGAGGCCCTCCGCGCCTCAGTGTCCCTGCCCCGGGACCGTCGGGAGCCGGGGAGAGGGCCGTTCCTCGCCAGCCTCCCCCGCCCCGCAGTTGGAACAGCAGCTGCAGGCCCGCGCCGCGGAGCAGCTGGAGGCGCAGGCCCAGCACGCGCAGCTGTGGCGGGCCCACGAGGCGCTGCGGGCGCAGCTGGAGGGGGCGCAGGAGCAGCTCCGCAGGCTGGAGGGCGACGCGCGGGGCCGCCAGGAGCAGACGCAACGGTGCGGGGGCGTGTCCCGGGGGCGGGGCCAGGCCCTCCGGCGATCAGACCCGGGACACTTCCATCTCCACCCCAAGTCCCAGCCCCGCCCCCAGAAGCCTGCCTGCGTCTAGGTGACCACCTCCTCCCCGCAGAGACGTGGTCACGGTCTCCCGGAACATGCAAAAGGAGAAACTGAGCCTCCTGAGGCAGCTGGAGCTGCTTAGGTGCGTTCAGGCCCAGGCCGCGCGAGGGAAGAGGCTCAGCGCAGCTTGGGGGCCCCCACGCTCCCAACACTCTTGGCCACTGCCCTGTCCCACGGTGGAGGTCCCTTCCTGTGTCTGCCTTCCATCCCTCATGCTGCGGCCCCAGCCAGGCGCCTCTCTTCTGGCCTGAGGGGAGCCAGGGCCCGCCTTCCGCACCCCAGATTGCTGCCTCCTGAGACCTCGACCTCTCAGGGCCCGCACTCCCTCCCCAGGGAGCTGAACACTCGGCTGCGAGACGACAGGGACGCCTGCGAGGCCAAGAGGCTGGGCGGCAGCCGCAGGAAGGCTCTGGCCACCGCGCGCCTGCCTGGGCCCACCTGCTGCTGCTGCTGCTGCTGCTGCTGGGCCCGCCCCGCCAGACGCGGCTCCGGCCACCTTCCAAGTGCCCGGTGACCGGGGGACCACGGGTGTCACCTGGAAGCGCCCCTGGAAGGCGACCTGCCGTGGCGCGGGGTTGCCCATCCGGGTGTGTGCTGCACCCGGTGTGCCCAGGGCCTTCCTACCGAAGCCGGGAAGGACCCAACCTCGGTGGCTGGTGGTCGGGTCTCGTGGCCCCGCTGACCTCCACCCTGCCCCCACCCATCACTCCCTTTCCGTTCAGCGAAAGAACCCGACCCCAACCCCACCGCCGCCAAATAAAGTCCCCCGGATGCACCTTGCCGTGCTTGCTTCTCCAACTCTGCGCTACGGCCTGTGGCACACGGGTGACGCGTGGCAATCGCCCTGCGGGTCCGGGGCAGTCTCGGGTCAGGACCGAACCTTCACTTCGCAGAAGTGGGGGACCCGGAGCCACCGGTGGCCTCGAGGCTGCGGGTCCCCGAAGCCTCGACCCTGTTCGCCCCTCGCTCCGCACTGCTGCCAGCGGTCGCGCGGGGTCCGCAGGCCGCGCCAAAGAAGCCCCGTCCCCATCCGCCGCGCCGCCCTCGGACGGGCCCTGCGGGGAGGGAAGGTGGCGGGGCAGCCCTGGAGGGACCCGCTGCGCTCGGGCGGCCCCGGGCTGTGGCGCGCACCGCCCGCGGTCCCAGCTCCAGGCCCCCCTGCGCCGCGGGGGCGGGGCCTGCGCGTCGGGGCGGGGCCATGGGAGGGGCGGTGCGGCATGGGCGGGGCCTGCGGGCCGGCTCGGTGTGGGCGGGGCCTGCACGCCGGGGCGGGGCCATTGGAGGGCGGGCCTGCTGGCTGTGGGCGGGGCCTGCTGGCCGGGGCGGGGCCGCGCGTCCCCTCGCAGGTCCCGGCGGTGCGTTCTCTGCGCGCCGAGCCGCCGCCCCCGCAGCTGCAGCCGCAGCCTCCCCCGCCCGGACTCCGACGCGTGGTGGGTGAGTGCGCCGCCAGGGCGGCCCGGCCAAAGGGGCCGAGCGCCCCGAAGGGCCTGCGCGCCCCGGTCCAGGGGGCCCGGTCGCAGGCGCCAGGAGGGCCGAGAGGCCGCTGCCGCCGACCCGGCCCAGCCCCCTCGCCGCCCCTTCCGGGAGGGAGACGGGCGCCCGGCCGGCGCCGGGTGGGGGCCGCGAGGGAGAGGCGCCTCCCGACTCCTCGGACAGGCCTGGCGGCCCCCTTGGACCCAGGGGACCCCACTGCGCAGCCTGACGCCCCACTCATTGTCCCTGGACGCCAGCCCCCTCCCTCGGCCCTCAGGCCCGCCCAGTGCCGGGGCGCAAGTGGGCGGCGGCGGCGGTGACTTCATCGCGGTAACCCGGGATTCCTCGCCGAGCCTGGCAAAAGCAGAGTCCCGGTTTGGGGCGCGGGCCACCCAGGGGCCTGGTGCAGGTCCAGGGGACTGGGGGTGGGGCCGCGGGAGCTATTTCTGGCCGGCCCAGGCTCCCACGCCGGCCCTTTCCCAGGGGGTTCACATCCACTAGGCATTCCTGGGAAGAGGGGCCGCCACTCTGCGGGTCGCCCTTGTCCGGGCTGTGGGGGCTGGATCCGTGCTCAGAAGCAGCACCCCCGGAAGGCCTGGGATCTCAGCCGGCCGGCACATCTGAGTGGGCGGCGCTTACACGCCCCTCTGGCTCCGTGGCAGGGGTCTGCCGGTGTTCCCCTCCGGATGGGCGCGTTCAGGCCCCAGCTGAGTCATGGAGGGCGTGTGTCCCGCCCAGCTCAGGGGCCGAGGTCTGTGCCCCAGACACCCTGCTCAGGGGCCCAGCTCCCTGCCTTGTTTCACAGGCTGCAGCAGCTGCTGTTGGGAGTTGGGGGCTAGTGACAGGGCTGGGCCTGAGGCCAAGGGTGGGACACCTGGGGAAGGCCTGAGGTCCCTCCCAGGATCAGACTGTCCAGAATGTCCTCAGCCCTGCCCCACCCTGAGCCACACCAAAACATTGGGCCTGGCTGCTCCTCTCGCTGCCTCTGGAGTAAACCCTGCCTGCTCTGGAAGTGGGTCTGGCCCACAGGCCAGACTGGTGACCTGTGACCTGTCCTTGCTCCTCTAGCCAACTGTCTTGGGAACATCTGTCTACCTGTCCTGCAGGAGCCGGGCCCAGCCAGCCTGGTGAGTGCTGGGTGGGGCGGTGAAAGTCCAGCCCTGTGGCACAGCGTCTGGAAACCTGGCCTGGGGCGCTCAGCTGCTGTCTGAGCTCCTCCTCCCCCGCCAGACGCCAGACGGGGTGTACCTGGGGGCCTCTGGCTGCTGTGGCTTCTGCCTTTCTGGGAAGAACCTCCCCCCTGGGTCTGGAGGAGCCCGGGTCTGCCAGGCTCCACCTGCCAGAGCCTCCATTGTTCTCTGCCTGGCAGGAAGGGCTGCCCTTTAACAGACAGGAAGCAGGCAGCCCCGGAGAGCCTTAGTAAGGGCTGGGCTGGGGCCTGTCCGGGCTCCCCGCCCCTCTGCTGCCTCTGGGGGACGTGTCTCTGAGTGGCCTCCTCCCCTCCCCCTCCGCAGGCCTGTAGGGTCCTGCCTGCCCAGTGTGGGGCCCAGGGAAGCTGCAGGGCGGGTGGGGCCCAGTGAGCTCACCCCGAGGTGTCCACTGCAGTTTCCTCCCCTGGCTGCCAGCAGGGGTGAGTCAGCCGGTGACGGCTGGGGGTCCTTCGTGACCCTTTCCTGTCTGTGGACACCAGGGGTCCGCCCGGGCTGCTGGAGGTCAGGGCTCCTGCGCAGGCCTCCCTAGAAAGTGACTCCTGTCCTGGCTTCTCCCGGGACAAGTGGTCGGATCAGCCCCCAGCCCCGGGCCGGCCTGGCATCTCTGTGTCCCCCCCTCTGTCCTCACTGGTGTCTAGGTCTAGCTGTCCTCCTAGTCAGGGGCCTGGTGCTGTGGGCTGTCTGACTCCCCAGCCCCAGGATGGGGGAGTTCAGCGAGAAGAAGGAAACATGCGGCACCGTCTGCCTCAAGTACCTGCTCTTCACCTACAACTGCTGCTTCTGGGTGAGGACGAGGACACCCTGCCCACGGCCCCTCCCGTCCCCGGGCCACGCCGCAGGCCTGGGCCAGATGTGGTGACTGGCGTGCTGTGCTTGCAGCTGGCCGGCCTGGCCGTCATGGCGGTGGGCATCTGGACGCTGGCTCTCAAGAGTGACTACATCAGCCTGTTGGCCTCGAGCACCTACCTGGCCACAGCCTACATCCTGGTGGTGGCTGGCGTCGTCGTCATGGTGACTGGTGTCCTGGGCTGCTGTGCCACCTTCAAGGAACGGCGGAACCTGCTGCGCCTGGTAAGAGGCTGTGGCAGCCCCGGGTGGGGGTGACGGGCTGGGTGCCTGGGCAGGGCCCCTCACTAGCTGCCTGGGCTGATCCAGGGCCCTGGTGGGGTTGAGGGTCCCCTGCGGGCTGTGGACACATGCCTCGCTGTGTGCATTAGGGGGTGAAGTCCTTCCCCGCCTGCCTAGTCCTGTGGGTCCCCACGTCCCAGCTGCGCCAGCCGAGGGGAGACACCTGCTCTGTGAGAAAGTATCAGGGAGTGTGGCGGCTCCCAGCCCCCACCTGCTGCCTGGAGCCCTCAGGGGCGGCCACTTGGGAGCTGGGGTCGGGGCTGTGCCCCAAAGTGCCTGGACACGGGGAGTCCTCAAACAGACTGTCTCTGCCCCCCAGTACTTCATGCTGCTCCTGCTCATCTTCCTCCTGGAGGTCATTGCAGGGGTCCTGGCCTACGTGTACTACCAGCAGGTGAGGGGCCACCCACCTGCACACCCTGCACCCCACCCCCACTGCTCTAGAGCCGCCCATGGGGCCTGCAGGGCCAGATGACCTGACTGCAGCAGCCAAGCTGCCATGGGTCCCACAGAGGGCACAGGTGTCGCAGGCCTCTCCCCGCGGTCACCCTGGTGACACTCCTGGTCCCACTCAACCCCCTCGAGCTGCTCTCTGACCCCAGCCCTTCCTGGGCTGCTCCCCTACAATCCTGGGGCTCCCCCGTCCCACCTTGGAGGGCTTCAGACTTCGAGGCTGAGGTTCCCCGCACCCCCCCAGCTGAACACGGAGCTCAAGGAGAACCTGAAGGACACCATGACCAAGCGGTACCAGCAGCCAGGCCACGAGGGCGTGACAAGCGCCGTGGACAAGCTGCAGCAAGAGGTGAGTGGGTGGCGCTGGGAGGGGCATGTGCCGCCAGGGCCCCCCCACGGCTCAGGGGAGCACGGTGTGTGTGTGTGGGGGGTATGGGGGCCTCAGGGCTCACCCGCCGCTCCTGCCGCCAGTTCCACTGCTGTGGCAGCAACAACTCGCAGGACTGGCGCGACAGCGAGTGGATCCGCTCGGGGGAGGCAGGTGGCCGGGTGGTCCCTGACAGCTGCTGCAAGACCGTGGTGGCTGGCTGCGGGCAGCGGGACCACGCCTCCAACATCTACAAGGTGGAGGTAGGTGGGCACCCCAGGGAGGGGCTGGGCTGGCTGGGGCCTGTGCCTGGGTGCTCGGCGTGGGCGTGGCCACACCCCAGATGACTGAGACCAGGGGGGCCAGGTGCTGCCACGTACATGAGAGGAGCCACCTGGGCCCCCTTCAGTACCCCACCCCCAACCCTGCTAGGGTGGCTGCATCACCAAGCTAGAGACCTTCGTCCAGGAGCACCTGAGGGTCATCGGAGCTGTGGGCATCGGCGTGGCCTGCGTGCAGGTGGGGGCTTGTGGGGGCCTCTGAGGGGCCGGGGCCGGGGGGGTCCCACGGTGCCTGCTCACCCTGTGCCCGGCTCTTCATGCAGGTCTTTGGCATGGTCTTCACGTGCTGCCTGTATCGGAGCCTGAAGCTGGAGCACTACTGACCTGCCTGGGGCTCAGCCCCAAGGCTCCCCATGTCCTGCTGTGGCTTTGTACCCAACTACTGAGCTCCAGGTGGCTGGGATCCTAGGATCCCACCCACCCCTGTGCCATCACTCTGACCTCTGGGGACCCCAACCCCAGAGGTGGCTGCAAGTGCCTTTCTCTGCACTCCAAAGTCCTGAGGCCTGAAGAAGGGGGAAGGGGTGGCCGTTCTGTCTGTTGGTGCCCAGGCAGGGTGGGTTTTGACAGTGAAGCACCCTGTCCCACAGGCCACCTCTCTTGGGGTGGCCTCATGGTCTTAGGGGCACTCCATGCCTGGTTCAGCCCAGAAGAGTGGCTTGAGCTGGACTCCCTGGACACAATTCCTGCCTGGTGGTCAGAGGCAGCTCGGAAGGGCCTTGCTGGGTGGGTGCTGGGCAGGGCCAGGCCCTCTGTGCCACTGGCCACACTCGCACAGGCCCTTCAGGTGCTGGTGCCTCTTCCTGGAGCTATGTGGGCCCCCCGGGCACTCGGGGGAAGCTGAGTGCTCCCCGACCCTTGGGCCTGTGCCTCCCCCCTCCCCACACGCCCAACCGCACCCCTAACAGCCAGAGCCCCTGCTTTTTCCCATTGCTGTCACTACCCTATAAAATGCCACGTGTTCATTTGTGGATTGCCAAACGTCCCCGCGTGGGCCAGGTGTTACTGGTTTGTTCACTACTGTACTCTAGGTGCCTAGAACTGCCTCTGCCACACGACAGTGCTCAATAAAGCTGTTGTGGCGTGGATGGGCGCCTGCTGTGTTGCTGACACGTTTTGTCCTTGGGCACTCATGGCCAGCAGGGTAGGAGCCAGGGGGGCATGTCCCAGGGTCCAGTGTGAGCTGCAGGGAGGGGAGGCCCCATGGCAGGGGCAGCACAAAGGTGGTGGTGTGGTCACAGCCCCTTGGGACAGGAAGAGTGGCCTTGGACCTGCCAAGAGACAGCACAGAGTTGGGGGTGCATGGAGGCCCCAGGGCTGGTGTCTGGCAGGATGTAGGGTGGAGATGGGAGCCAGGGCTCAGCCACTGTGCCCCTCAGCCCTTGGGGCTGCCCCGGCTCCTGTCCCTCAGGCTGGCTTGGATTGTACACCCCCAGGCAGACACCGTCATCCCCCCAGAGAACCCCACATCCAGGCAGCCGATGGCCAGCACTGAAGGTGCCCAGAGAGGAGCTGCTCCCCAACTCCCAACTGGTGCCCTCCTGCCTCTGCCAGCTGGAGGACCTCCCCCCCACACTACACTGGCCTGGGTGACAGCTCCCACCTATCTACGGCTGAGCCCGAGTTGGAACAGGGCAACAGGGCCCTGGGAGCTGGCTATGGGGTCTCGGGGCTGGCTGTGGAGGCTGCACACTGTCCCGGCCCTCTGCAGGAATCCCGGCGGGGGCAGGGCCTGGCAAGGCTCTGGGAGCAGGACCTCAGGAGTGGCAGCAGGGGGGCAGGAAGCCCGAAGGCCTGGGCAGCTGTGGCTGCAGCAGACACTGCTCAGGCACCAGATATGGTTCGTTGGAGTCTAAGACGTGGTAGCCTCTGCTTGGCCTGAAGAGCACCAGTGTAGCGGGGTGGGGATGCAAGGGACGCCCCCAATAACCCTAACCCTCAAACGAGCCCGGCCGTCTGTGCCTTGGTTGGGCCAGGGTGAGCATGCTGCAAAGGGAGACCCCACCCCCACAGGGCTGGGGGTGTGTGTGTGGGGCTGGCGCAGATAGTGCTGCCTCTTCCGGGGAGCGTCCACCCCCAGGTGCCCACCTGACGGCCGGCCTGAGGAGCAGGCGTGGAGAGGCCGAGGGTGGGAGCCGCTCGGCAATGCCGCCCACGGCGGGACCTGTGGAACGGACTAGCCCCAGAGCCCGGAGGGGCCGGGACCGGCCAGCCGGCGTTCTGCCTCCTGCCGCAGGCTCTGTGACAGCGCCAGGGCTGGGACCAGGGAAGCAGAAACAAAGGCCCCCAGGACAGGCCGGGCAGGACCAGCCTTGGGGGAGGGAGCAGCCGGGCGGCAGAGGAACGTGGACACAGGGAGCCCCACAAAGCCAGGCCAACCAGCAGGACCTCTCGGTGGTTCTGAAAGACCTTTACTGGGCGCTCCTTCCGGAGTGGGGGGCACTCGCCCACGTGCTGTGGTCAGGCATTGCTCCCAGCTCCTGACACCTCGCTTCAATGAGCTCTGGGCAGGACGCCGACTGCCGGCGGTCAGCGCAGCAGGCGGGGTGGGGGGCGGGGGCAGGGCCCCGGCGCGGTCACTTCTCCAGGGGCGCGTAGTTGAGCAGCTTCTCGATCAGATCCACGTGGGCCAGCAGCATGCGGCGGCAGCAGTAACGCTTCAGGCCCAGGGCGTCCAGGGCGTCCCTGCGTCGGGGTGGGACAGTGAGAACGGCTGTGGCGTCAGCTCTGCGCAGGCCTGGAGCCCACGTCCCGGCCACCTCTGGGCACTCCTGCCTGCTCACCGCAGGGTGGACAGATCCACCGGGACCTGGGACTAAGGCCCAGCGCACGGTCCCCGCTGGAGTAACCTGGAAACACCGAAAAGGGCACCCAGACACCGGGGGTTGAGCCTGGTGACCCTCCACTCTGGCCACATTTGTGTGTCATCAGAGGGAACCTAGGAGCCAGGGCCACCAAGCTGCCAATTCCCTGAACCTCTCATTCAGCGCAGGCCACCCATGGGCTGCTCTCCAAGGGCCGTGCCTCAGTTCCCCTTGGCACCTGACAAAGTACACCAGTGTGCTTCACCCTGGCAGTCACTGTGCCCTGGCCAGAGCCAGCCCCGCTCAGCTGCTACAGGCTCTCCCCTTACCTCTGCTCCCCCAAATCACGGCAAGAGACTGTCTTTCCAGGGAGCCATCGCCCCCACCTCCCAAGCCCGTCGGAAGCCTCCATTTCCCTGGGACCTGGTCCCAGTTGCCCTGAAGGCCTTCAGAACTTTCCCACACTGATGGTTCCAGTGTGGAGACGGCAGCCTGGGAAAGGGAAGGGCAGACAGAGGGCCCCCTGCCCATGCGTCCCTGGGAGAGGGGCCAGGACCGGCTGCCAGCCTCTCACTCCTAACCTGGTCATTCCTGCAGCCTGCCCAGCCCACCCATTTGCTTCCCTTGCTCCTGTGACACACAGCGAAAGCCTATGAGCCTATGGTTCGCTGCTGGCACACGAGAGCCCCAGGGCTTCAAATGTGACCAAGACAGGATGGGCGTGGTGGCTCACGCCCGTAATCCTAGCACTCTGAGAGGCCAAGGCGGGCAGATCATTTGAGCTCAGAAATTTGAGACCAGCCTGAGCAAGAGTGGGACCCTGTATCTACTAAAAAGTAGAAAAAATAGAACGAAATTAGCTAGACAACTAAAAATACATGTAAAAAAATTAGCCGGGCATGGGCGCATGCCTGTAGTCCCAGCTACTCGGGAGGCTGAGGCAGGAGGATCGCTTGAGCCCAGGAGTCTGAGGTTGCTGTGAGCCAGGCTGACGCCACGGCACTCTAGCCTGGGCAACAGAATGAGATTCTGTCTCAAAAAACCAAAAAACCGACACAGCCATCCATGGCCGGGGGTGGGGGGGGGGGGGGGGGGGGGGGGGGGGGGGGGGGGGGGGGGGGGGGGGGGGGGGGGGGGGGGGGGTTTGCAGAGGCTCAGACAGGCATGGTGGTCCTGGAGTACTCAAGGACAAGAACAGGAAAAGCCCGATGATGATGATGGTCAGAAAGTTTGTCCTGAGGCTGGGGCGGGGTGGCTCACGCCTGTAATCCTAGCACTCTGGGAGGCCGAGGCGGGCAGATTGCTCGAGGTCAGGAGTTTGAAACCAGCCTGAGCAAGAGCGAGACCCCGTCTCTACTAGAAATAGAAAGAAATTAATAGGCCAACTAATATATATAGAACAAAAAATTAGCCAGGCATGGTGGCGCATGCCTGTAGTCCCAGCTAGTCGGGAGGCTGAGGCAGCAGGATCGCTTGAGCCCAGGAGTTTGAGGTTGCTGTGAGCTAGGCTGACGCCACGGCAGTCACTCTAGCCTGGGCGACAAAGCAAGACTCTGTCTCAAAAAAACAAAAAGAAAAAGAAAGTTTGTCCTGCATCTTAAAACGACCAGCATAAGTTTGCAGGACATGGGGATAGGCCCTGGAGCAGGGATAGCAAGTTAGGGAGCGAGTGGACAGGGAAGAGGCTGAAGGCTATGCTGTGGGTCACGTGGCGCCTGTAACCCGACAGGACACCTATTATACACCAGTAGTTTGATGCCCACTGCGCTCATCTCCCTAAACTTTGGGGGACGATGCTCTCAATAGGTTGGAGCTTGGGCGGAGGAGACCTCAGGCCTGGAAATCCTGGCATGAGTGCCCCAGCCCCCCATGCCGGGACCTCCCCAAGACCCCGGCCCGCCAGGTAAGCCGGGGCTCCCCCATCCCCAGGACCCCGGCCCACCCCACAGGCTGGGACCCCTACCCCACGACCGGCCCTACTCGCAGACCGGAACCCCCCCATCCCCACGACCCCGGCCCTACTCGCAGGCCAGGACCCCCCCCATCCCCACGACCCCGCCCCTACTCGCAGGCCGGGACCCCCCCATCCCCACGACCCCGGCCCTACTCGCAGGCCGAGACCCCCCCATCCCCACGACCCCCGCCCGCCCCGCAGGCCGGGACCCCCGCATCCCCA
>VSMD01079868.1:0-17506 GCA_008750895.1 Mirza zaza
AGGAGGTAAGGGTCTGAGGAGACAGGAATTGGGGGGCAGGCAGGGTCTGACAGAGGAGGTGAGGGTCTGAGGAGAGAGGAATGGGGGGTGGTCAGGGTCTGACAGAGAAAGTGAGGGTCTGAGGAGACAGGAATTGGGGGGAGCAGGCAGGGTCTGACAGAGGAGGTGAGGGTCTGAGGAGAGAGGAATTGGGGTGGGCAGGGTGTGACAGAGAAGGTGAGAGCAGTTGGGGAGGTGGGCAGGGTCAGACAGAGAAGGTGAGGGTCTGAGAGGAGGCAAGAGCATCTGGGGAAGTCTGAGAGGGAGGGACACAGTGAGGAGGAGAGAGTTGGGGAAAAGGGGGTCTGAGTGAAGAGGAGATCTGGAGAGGGCCAGAGGGTGAGGGTGTGAGTGAAGAGGAGATCTGGAGAGGGCAGAGGGTGGAGGCCATGGTCTGAGGGAGGAGGAGCGGTGTGAAGAGGGCCTCCGTGGGGAAGAGAGGCATGCCTGGGGAGCCAGCAGGGACCAGGGAGAGGGAAGGGAAGGGAGGCCGGGAGTCAACCCCGCCCTGCAGCTGTCTCTAATTTCCCAGAATCTTCTGCTGCTCAGGAAAGTCCCAGCTCCCACAGCAGCCTCCCTCCAGTGTCGGGAATGGAGGATGCGGAACCAGGATGGCCACCCCCCCTTCCCCCGTTGCTCCTTGCACCCCCAACTGAAGAGGACTAGAGCTTCCGTCTCTGGCCCTTGAGCTTTGGAGGGCCCTTCACCGGCAGGGGCAGCCCCTGGATGAGTCTCAGAAACTTCCCAGAGAAGGTCCGGAAGTTCTGCTTAGTGTCTAACCACTTTCCCTCACGCAGGTCACCCTTTGTGCCTGTTCAGATCTCCCTCCTGCTGCTGCTTCTCCCTCAACTCCTCCTGGGTGAGGAAGGGCCAAGAGCTTACCTGCTGAAGATCCCGAGAGGGAAATGAAGTCCCAGCTTGAAGTGTGTGGGCCGAGGGCAGCTCTCTTGTTCTTGGGGCCTCGATTTCCCCTTCTAAGAAGAGAGGGTAGGGTAGGACTGGTCAGGCTCTAAGTTCCCATCTGGCTCAATTCCTTGTCCTGCTTTGCTTCAAACTGAGGCCTCGGTGCAAGTTCTGTCGCCTGCTCCTCACCTTTGTGACTTCTAGGCAGTTACTTAATCTTGTGGAGTCTCGGTTTCCTCATCTATAAGTGGACCACATCAGGAAAATATGCCTCCAGCCCGAGTGACATAGCAAGACCTTGTCTCTAAAAAAAATAGAAAAATCAGCTGGACATAGTGGCACAAACCTGTAGTCCCAGCTACTCTAGAGGCTGAGGCAGGAGGATCACTTGAGCCCAGGAGTTGGGGAGGTCGCAGTGAGCTATAGTGATGCCACAGCACTCTTGCTCAGGTGACAGAGTGAGACTCTGTCTCAAACAAAAAAAGAAAATATGCTTCTGTACCATAAGGCTATTATATATACACAGTGCTCAATGCAATGCGACTGCTATTATTATTGATATTATTATTATCATCTTCAAATAATAGCAGGACCCATTTCATTGGGGACAATAGGATCCAACATACTGGGCTCAGAGACATGCTGGGCTTAGAAACATAACAGTTGAGCCTAGCTGTGTGACCTTCGGCAGGTGGCTTTCCTTCTCTGTGCCTTTGCTGTGATTCTATAATTGTGGGTGATACTAGCTCCTGCCTCACAGTATTACTGAGCAGATTAAATGAGACCAGTGTGTGGAATGAATGAATGATGTCCATTCCTATCTCCACGCTACCAGCCTTAACCCTTACCCTACCCATCAGGCCAGGGCTTCCTTGTCACCCTGTCCCACCCTCAGAAGAGACAAGATGGGCCCATTCACTCTGGGCTGAGCTACCACTAATAACTGGCCCACTTAGTCCTCTCAACACCTGGTGAGGAAAAGTCAACTAAACTTCTCATTTTGTGGAGGAAGAAACAGGCACAGAGAAGTGAAGTCATTGCCCTCGTGACACAGCAAGGAACTGGGGGAAGTTGAGATTTTAAGCCAGGTCTCTGTGACCCCAGCACCCTGCTGACCTGGGAGGGGTGGTCATTAGTCACAGAGACCACAGGTGTGCCCTTCCAGCCATAATTCTACACTTCTAATTCCGGGGAAGGCGTGGTTTAGATGGGGAAACTGAGGCATAGAGAGGGAAAGTCATGTGCCCAAGGGCACCCTCGGAGATTAGCAAGACCCACAGTCTGCAGCACCCCTCTGCTGCCTCCTGGTCCAGGGTGGGGGTCCGGGAGGTGGAGAGACAGTCACTTCTCAGCAGCAGAGAATAGAGTTAGACCTCAGGGTCCCTCGAGGAGGAGCAATCACTAGAGCCTCCAGGGAGGTCAGGGAGAGCAAGTAAATTCTGCAGACAGAGGAAAACAGAGTTTCTGAGCCAGAATGGGAGGGACCTGCCCAAGGTCAGGCAGCCTCCTGTCTGGACTCAGAGCTGGAAGTCCACCGAGCCTGCACAGGGCTCTGCTCCTTGCGGCAGCCCTACCCCGCCCCCAGGGGTGAATGCAGGCCAGCTTCCTGGAGCATGGCCTGCACCTCCTTGTTCCTCCCCACCCTGGGGCCTTGGCAGCTGTTGGGACTCTTGGCATGGAGCAGAATCCGCCTATTTGGGGTCTAGGCCAAGACTTAATCTTCCCCTTTCTCCCTCTCCTGGGTCTGCACGCACGACGCTGAGTCAGAGAATTGCGACATCCTCCCTTGGCAGGCCTGGGAGACTGGGCGCCCTCGCCACCATCCCCCACCTCGGTTAGACAGGGGTGATGGGGTGGAGGTGTGGAGATCGGCATCTGCCCTGGGTGGGTGGGTGGGGGTCTGGGAAGGTGGGGCGTATGAAGGAAGGCAGGAGGGGTCCCAGTGGGGTGACACGGACAGTTGGGCAGTGTAACGCTGGGCCTTAATGTCCTCATCTGTAAGTAGGACACGGTCTAATTGTTTGGGTTGGAATCCCTGCTCTGCCACTTACCAGCTGTGTGACCCTGAGCAAATGATTTACCCTCTCTGAGCCACCCGTTTCCTCACCTGTAAAATGGGGGTGAAAACAGCGCATTGCCTGGTGGGGTTGTTGTGAGAGTCAAGCCAAGCGAATTAACACACGTCGGCGCAGGCTTGGCACTAATCGAGTTCTCGGTAAACGGGAGGTATTATTTTTACATGATATAATTCATGTAGAGTATGAATAATACACAGAGACACGCACACGGCTCAGATCCCCTTTTCAAGAAGGGACTTGTGGCCCTGCTGCCAGGCATGCGGAGAGCTGATGGCCCTGGCACCAGGCTCCTTCGAGGTCCCCTCAGCTCGCCAGCGGGGGCCGGTCTTCCTGCGCAGCCTCCTGCCAATGACAGAGCCAGCCGGGACGGAGGGTCTGGCCGTTTCTGCCCACTGTGGGGCTCTGCTGTGGTGCTGGCATCGCAGCCACCCCTGTTCCCCCGCTTCCTTTCTGAGGTGTTGCTCCCAGAAACATTTTGCACCCCTGACTCTGTTATAAGCATCTGCTTTCTGGAGGACCCGACCTGTGACAACAGACTTTGGAGTCACACAAACAGACTGTGCATATGGGCTCTGCCACGTTCTCATCTTCTCTGGGCCTCAGTTTCCCCCTTGAGGCACAGAAGGTGACCATGAGAATAACATGATGGCTGAGAAAATTCAGTGAGCCGGCAACAAAGCCTTTGGTGCAGTTGCCTGGCAGAGTGAAGGCTGCCTTCGTCATCCTCACCCTCATCCCTAGGGAGCAAGGGCTCGGGGTCAGACTGACCGGCTGTGTGGCTCCCTCCGGCAGGGCCTTCCCTCTGAGGATGGACTCCTCCCCCCCAGGGTAGGACATTGGCCAGGCCAGGCGTGGAAAGCCCCCGAGGGCCTGGTGCCCTGGGGACAGGAAATAACCAGGTGGTGTCTTGGGGCCGGGCGATAGGTGGGCTCGGATCTGCAGGCTGGCATGTCTGAGTCCCAGTGAGGCCCTGGACTTGGGTTGACAAGTAAAGGGAAGTCCCAGGGCTGGGGGACCGTGGTGTCCTCCTGTAGAAGTTCCCTGATTCCAGGATTCACCACGAAGACGGGAAGGGGAAGCCCCTTGCCCAGCTCATTCCGCCTGCCAGAGGGGACCGAGGAGGCCCAAGAAAGGAGGCGCTGGCGGGGGAGGGCAGTGCCTCAATCCTCGGACTACCACACCCTAAGGGTGAGGAAGGCCTCTGCCATCAGACCCGGAGGCCCCCAAGGTGTGGCCATGTTCCCCACCAGGGTAGGAGCTCCTCCTGGGTTTGCATCGAATTCTTCCTCCGCCACCAGGTCAGGATCTCCCTGAGAATGACGGGGCGACTTCTCCACAGATTAGATATCTCTAAAAGTGTGTGATGCCCCTCCTATCAGACTTGGAACTCCCCCTGGATGAGTGGCTGGGACATGCCTCCCATTAGACTAGGAGTTCCCTGAAGATGGGAGATGCCTCCCTCATCTGTCTAGGACAGTGGCTGTCGATCGAGGGGGGCAGTTTTGCCCGCCCCGCACCCTGCCAGGGGACATTTGGATGAGTATTAGACTAGACTAGAGCTTCCTGCAGATAGCAGGCATGCCTCTGCCATCATACTGTTGTCCTCTGAGGGCGTCTGGGGCCTGCCTCCTCCGCCAGACTGGAGCTCGCCCCCTCGAGTCCTAAAGCTTGCATCCCCCATCCAGCTGTGAGTGCTGTGAGAATGAGGTTAAGCTTTGTCCCCGACATTGGACTAGGGACTATGAATTCTAGGAACAAGCTGGAGTCTGCCTCCTTCGTCAGATTAGTGGTTGCTTCTTGAGGCTTGAGCTGGGTAACCATGCCTCCCCCATCAGCCTAGCCAGTCCCTGAGTGGGGGCAAACCTCTCCCTTTGGGCTGGGAGCCCCCTTCCCCAGCCCAGCCCAGCAGGGCATAGCGTGGAGCCTGTGCGGGAGGAAGGGACAGTACCTTTCCTGAAACTCCAGCCTTTTCCCTGGAAGTCGGTGCCTCCCCCGCCCAAGGCCACAACCTCCCCTGTGGCCACCAGGGCCTAAAAATACAGACACAAAAGTCCCTCAGGCTCCTGAGAAAGCCAAGGTCACAGCAGGCCCTTCCTCATTTGAGCCGGGGCCATGGACTCACCTCCCTTGTTCTCAACTGCTGCCCCAGTCAGGGCCACCCCCATCCTCCGACATATTCCCATGATATTGGGGACGGGGCTGGCCTGTGTCCCCTGCCTCATCCCCGTGGAATCAGCTGGCTGTGGGCCGGGAGCAAATCCTGGCACGGGAACCTCGCAGCCAAGCAACCCCGGGCAGGCTTGGTTTTCACATCCGGAAAGTATGAGGCTGGCCTGGGTGTTGCTGAGGTGGCATTTGCCCTCGGGGAGTGACTGGCTGTGGCCGGCTGGGGAGAAATGGAGGAGATGGGCTCTCACCATTGTCACCATCTGCAGGAGGTGGGGGTGGGGGCTTGGCTGTGGCCTCTGCTTTGAACATCATCCCTGAAATCACCCCTGAATTGGTCCCTCCGGCCCTCTGTGGTCACACAGAGTCACAGCCCGTCTGCCCACTTCTGGGAAAGTCAAATTGTGTTATGTGTTTCAGATCCCAAGTTCTCTTCTCATGGGCCCCTGCTGCATCCTCTGGCTCCATGCAGGGGCTCAGAAATTTTTGTCCCCTGTCGAGCCAAGTCATCTGAGGAACAGAGATTTGGAATTGTGGGATTTCAAAAAGCCTTTAAAATTAAGAAATATTAATATTAATATTGGAGAATTGCATGAATTAAAATATAATCTTCAATTGCACAAACTATTGTAAAGAAAACGGGTTAAGAAAGAGTGTTGTAGGCCGGGCGCGGTGGCTCACGCCTGTAATCCTAGCTCTCTGGGAGGCCAAGGTGGGCGGATTGTTTGAGCTCAGGAGTTCGAGACCAGCCTGAGCAAGAGCGAGACCCTCCCTGTATTCTGACTTTTATGGTATAATTTCCTTGTTTTTCTTTATACTTTTACTCCCTATGATCACTACCATTTTGAAAATTTTTAATCTGTTTTTTAGAGACAGGTTCTCGCTCTGTCACCCAAGCTGGAGTGAGGTGGCGAGATCATAGCTCCTGCAGCCTCGAATTCCTGGTCTCAAGGGATCCTCCCACCTCAGCCTCCCAAAGTGCTGGCATTACAGGCGTGAGCCACTGCACTTGGATTTTCTTTTTCTTTTTTTTTTGAGACAGAGTCTCCCTTTGTTGCCCAGGCTAGAGTGAGTGCCGTGGCATCAGCCTAGCTCACAGCAACCTCAGACTCCTGGGCTCAAGCGATCTTCCTGCCTCAGCCTCCCAAGTAGCTAGGACTACAGGCATGTGCCACCATGCCTGGCTAATTTTTTCTATATGTATTAGTTGGCCAATTAATTTCTTTCTATTTATAGTAGAGACGAGGTCTCACTCTTGCTGAGGCTGGTTTCAAACTCCTGACCTCGAGCAATCCACCTGCCTCTGCCTCACAGAGTGCTAGGTTTACAGGCGTGAGCCACCGCATCTGGCCTTGGATTTTCAATAAGGGAGTTTTATGGTTCAACCTCTTGTATCTGGCTTCTTTGCCTCAATTTTATGTCTATGAGGTTCAGTCATATTCTTGTACCTGTGGAAGTGGGTTCATTTTTCATTGCCGTGTAGTATTCGTTTTCGTGGATATACCACAGTTGGTTACTCCATTCTTTGTTGGTGAGCATGTGGGTGGTTTCCAGTGTCTGACTCTCTTGACCAATGCTGCCTTCGTCTCCTGGTGCCCATGAGTGCACATTTTCCAGCATTATCCAAGAGTGGAATTATTAGGTCCTACTAGGGTGTCTAGCTGGAGAAGATATGGCCAAATGGTTTTCCCATGTGGTTGTGCCAATTTTCACTCCTACTTCTAATGTCTGCTGTGAGTTCTCCTTGACCCGTGTCTTTGCAGACACTGGATCTACCAGACTTTTAAATATGAGTCATCCTGATATGTTTGTGTGTGTGTGTCTGTGTGTATTGGAATCTCATGGTGGTTCTAATTTGCATTTCCTGGATTAATAACCAGATTGAGCACCTTTTCCTACATCCACTGTCTACTTGAATCCAAGCATATGGGAGTCTTAAGAACAAAGAATTCTAGAATCCTAGAATCTTAGGCACAATGAATTCTAGAGGCCAGGCACAGTGGCTCACGCCTGTAATCCTAGCACTCTGGGAGGCCGAGGTGGGAGGGTCATTTGAGCTCAGGAGTTTGTGACCAGCCTGAGCAAGAGCAAGACCCCGTCCCTTCTAAAAATAGAAACAAATTAGGTGGACAACTAAAAATATATAGAAAAAATTAGCTGGGCATTGTGGCACATGCCTGTAGTCCCAGCTACTCAGGAGACTGAGGGAGGAGGATTGCTTGAGCCCAGGAGTTTGAGGTTGCTGTGAGCTAGGCTGATGCCACGGCACTCACTCTAGCCTGGGCAACAGAGTGAGACTCTGTCTCAAAAAATAAGAAAGAGAAAGAAAGAAAGAAAGAAAGAAAGAAAGAAAGAAAGAAAGAAAGAAAGGAAGAAAGAGAGAGAGAGAGAGAGAGAGAGAGAGAGAGAGAGAGGGAGGGAGGGAGGGAGGGAGGGAGGGAGGGAAAGAAAGAAAGAAAGAAAGAATCCCAGACTTTTAGGGAGCAAGGGAGTCCAGAACCCTGTGTCTCAGTTTCCTTATTTGAATAGCAGGGATAATAGAAGTCTATAATGCACCAGGTAGTGATCTTCATGTATGTACCTCGCATGGAGCCTCATATGTAATGAGCGCTCACTAAACGTGGTTTTTCTGAAGGCGAGATTCTCATATTTTTGTTCTCTCTGTATCGTTGATGTCTAGAACAGAACAGAGGTCTGATAAGTATTTACTGAATGAATGAATCCTAGAATCAAAGGATCAAAGGATTGAAGAAATCTGTAATTAAACAACTTCAGGAGCAAAGACGAATAGAATTTAAGAAATTAAAAACGATCAGATCAGAGAGTCTGAGAAACGAAAGGAAGATAAAAATGCATCCTTGGCAAACCTAAGACTCACTGTCTTAGGCTCTTAGAAACCAGGAAGCTGCGCCGGCCAAGGCCTCCTAGCTCGGAATAGGAACTGAGAAGAGAAAGGAGTCAGGGCCCAGGTCTCATCACCCCCTGTCACTCCCCTGTGTGGCTCTTCTAGACTTTTCTCATTCCCACGGGCTCCCCGTGGGCCTTCCCAGCCTCCTCCCTGCACACGTGGATGGATCCTGAGGAAGCTGTTCCCTCCTGGGCTGTCAGTGGGAGAAAGTCCAGGCTCCTCCCTTGGACCCCAACCTGCACCTGCACCCTCCCCCCGCACCCAGCCCTGGACCAGGCACCACCTCCCTCCCGCCTTATCTATCCCCCCACCCCACCCACACCCCTCCCTGCCTCCTAGCCAAGGCCTCTGCCCCCCACACCCTCCTGCCAAACACAACCTTTTCACTTCAGTCTCAAAACCATGCCTCTTCCTCCGAGATGCAATGTGGGGCACAGAGTAAGTGCTCAAGAAATGCATCAGGCTTCAGCCTCCTCCAGGAAGCCCTCCCTGATTTCTGTACCCAGGCTGTGTCCTCTGGCCTCCCTGACCCTAGCCCCAACCGTTCTGGGTTGTCACTGTCTGGGGACAGACCAGTCTCACCCATGTGTGAGCTTGTGAGGGCAGGCCTGCGGCTGTGTGTACCCAGCACTGCCCCACAAAGCAGAGACCTCGTGGAACGGGGCTGTCAAGTCCATCTGACTATTGAAAGTCTCCTTACAATGCTCTTAATTGTGTGCCCTGATGCCATCTTTTGGGGACCCGGGGACGGCTCTGCTCACTTTTCCAGGTCAGCAAAGGAGTGCCTGATGTTTCAAAGGGATGCAGGCTGGGCCCAGACGGTGCTCAGCCAAGGACCTGCCCTCCTGAGACACAGGCGTCATTGTCGGCGGCTCAGGTTCTTGTCACCAGTTCCACCCTGAAAGCTCATAAAGCTCTTCTGTTTTGTTTGCAAACATTTCTTGCGTGTACCCGCACTGAGAGCCGAGACCTCAGCACCCACCCTCGGCGAGCAGTGTTCCCCCTCCCCGTCTCTTTCCTCCTTCACCCGAGACACAGGGAGGTTAGGACATTTGTCTAAGGTCACACTTCCAGTGAGCAGGAAGATTATTCAAAGATCAACTTTATTGAGGTACAATTTACACATGATAAAATACACCCATCGCAAGTGTGTACGTTGGCTAAGTTCTGATACACGTGTACAGCCATAATCGTATTCCAATCAAGATATACGGCATTTCCATCACCCCGCAAAGTTCCCCTGTGTCCCTTTGCAGTCAATTCCTCCCTTCACCCCCAGTCCCTGGTGGCCACTGACCTGTTTTTGTTTTTGTTTTTTTCGAGACAGGGTTTTGCTCTGTCGCCCAGGCTGAAATGCAATGTCCCGGTCATAGCTCACTACAGCTTCAAACTCTTGGGCTCAAGCAATCCTCTTGCTTCTACCTCCCGAGTAGCCGGGGTTACAGGTGTATACCACCAGGCCCGCCTAATTTTCTTATTTTTTGTAGAGACAGGATCTCGCTGTGTTGAGACCCAGGCTGGTGTCAAATTCCTGGCCTCAAGCAATCCTGCTTTTGCCTCCCAAAGTGCTAGTCGAGGAGCTGTTGTGCCCCACCTGATCTGTTTTCTTATCCCTATAATTTTGCTTGTCTGAAATGACAAATATATGGGATCCTACAGTATGTAGTCCTTAAAAAACTCATTAACAAATTTGTCTACAGTAAAATACACTCTTTTCAGCATACAGTTCTACAAGCCTTGACACATACACAGTGTTGTGTAGCTACCACCAGAATCAAAGTACAGAGAAGTCTCACCACCCCCAAAGCCCCTCATGTTGCCCCTTGTGGGGGTCACGTCTTCCCCCCACGCTGCCTTGGCAACCACAGATCTGTTTTCTGTCCCTATAGTTTTGCCACTTTTCCAAAATGTCTCGTAAGTAGCATAATGTAATTTTTGAGCGTAGCTTCTTTTACTCCACATAATGGTTCTAAGATTCATCCATGTTGTGGTATGTATCAGTAGCTATTTCTTTTCATGGCTGAGTAGTATTCCTCTGCGTGGGTGGACCATAGCTCGTTCATCCATCTACCAGACGAAGGACAATTTGGGTTGTTTCCAGTTGTTGGCAATTATGATTAGAGCTGCATAGAAAAATGTGCTACAGGCCAGGTGTGGTGGCTCATGCCTGTAATCCTAGCACTCTGGGAGGCCAAGGTGGGAGGATTGCTTGAGTTCAGGAGTTCAAGACTAACCTGAGCAAGAGGCAAGACTAGCCTGAGACCCTATCTCTACCAAAAAGTGAAAGAAAAAAAAACACAAAAAAACCCTAGCCGAGTATTGCAGTGTGCACCTGTAGTCCCAGCTACCTGGCAGGTGGAGGCAGGAGGATCGATTAGAGCCCAGGAATTGGAGGTTGCAGTGAGCTACAGTGAATCCACTGCACTCTAACCAGGGTGACAGACGGAGACTCTTGCCTCAACAAAAACAAGGCAATTGAACACTCCTCCTCACAACTCCCACCCCTTCAAAAAAATGCGCTACAGGTTTTTGTGTGAACACAGGTTTTCATTTCTCTTGGGAAAATACCGAGCGCTAAAATTCCTGGGATCTATGGGAAGCGTATATTTAATCTTGCGGGAAATTGGCAAACTGTTTTCCAAAGTGGCCTCTCTGGTTTGCATTCCCACTGGCAGCCCGTGGGAGTTCTGGTTGCAGAGCTGTGATGTGAGTCCAGGTCTGTGAGACGGGGCTGAGCTCTTGGCCACCAAGCCGCACCACTCCCGAAATGTAATAACAATTGCGACAAGAGCTCTCTCCACCAGTTGACATCATGCATGCAGCTGTTTAAAAAAAAAAAAAAAAAAAAGAATCAAGGCTGGGGCTCATGGTGGCTCATGCTTGTAATCCTAGCCCTCTGGGAGGTCAAAGCAGGAGATTGCTTGAGGCTGGGAGTTCAAGACCAGCCTGAGCAAAAGTGAGACCCCTGTCTCTTCATAAAACAGAAAAATTAGCCAGGCCTGGTGGCACACACCTGTAGTCACAGCTACTTGGGAAGCTTAGGGCAGGAGGATCACTTGAGCCCAGGAGTCTGATGTTGCAGTGAGCTATGATGACGCCACAGCACTCTAGCCAAGGTGACAGAGTGAGACCTTGTCTCAAAAAAAAAAAAAAAAAGATTTAAAATACTTTAAGAAAAAGAATGAGGAGGCTTTTCTGGTGCTGATGGGGTGTGATCTTTCGGATCTATTGTTAGGGGGAAATGAAGAACAGAACAAGACTGTGCGGCTTGCCTAAAGAGAGAAGGGCGAAGACGGGCATGTACGTACTTTCTTGCAAGCGTGCAGACTGTCTCTGGAACAAAACACAAGAAACTGGTAAGAGCTGAAACTGGGAGATAGGAACAGGGTGGGAGTCACGGTGGGTAGGCGATTTGTCACTGCCCTTTTGTATGTTTAGAATTTTGGAACTTGTGAACCTCTTACCTCTTCGAAATAAACACATACGATCCATTCAATCCCAGGTTTTGCTCTGGTATTGAACAAATAAGGTTCCTGCCCTCAGGGAGTCCCAGTCTAGTCTGGGAGATAGTTAACAAGACAAGGGAAATAATAGCCAATGTCAGGCATTTGCTAAAGAGAAAAATAAAGCTGGCAGGGGACTGAGGGGAGGTGGGGGGAGTAGAGGCTATTTAAATCCAGTGGTCAAGGGAGGCTCCTGCAGGGAGTGACATTTGGGCTGAGACTGGAAGGGAGGGAAGGAGCCATGCAGGCATCTGGGGAAGGGGTTCCAGGCAGAGGGAACAGCAGGTAGGTTGTACCAGCTGTTTGAGGCCAGTGTGGCTGGAGCAGAATGAACAAGGGGGAGGATGGAAGGGACACTGGGGAGACAGAGGTGGCAAGAAGATCGTTCAGGGTCTTGTGAACCACTATAGGGGCTTTGGCTTTTACTCAGGAGGAGCTGGGAGCCATGGAGCGTTCTGAGCAGGGAAGGGACACGATCTGACTTAGGTTTTCACAGGATCCCTCAGGCTGCCTGCGGGGAACAGACTTTGGTGGGTGAGGACCCAGGCAGGGAACACATGGAGAAGGTGACCACATGGTCCAGGCTGTCAGTGATGGTGGCTGGACCAGGATGGGGCATTTGAGATGGGAGCCGTGGCTGGACTCAGGGGGTATTTTGAAGGTGGAGCTTCCAAATAAGTCAGACGAACAACATTAAAATAACAGCAAACATTTACGGCACTCCTGCCCGGCTGGACACTGGGGACAAAGGGCTGACCAGGACAGCACTGGCCCTGCCTTCGCTGGTCTCTCAAGTCCAGCGAGTGGAGACATCCAGATACACCTTTGCTTCTATCTGTGGTGGGGGCTGGCGGAGGGGCTGGGGGAGCCAGGAGAGGGAGGACCGAGAGAAGACCAGGGGAGCATCCCTGGGGGACAGTGTTTGAGCTGAGACCTGAAGGAGGTGGACAAGTGTCTGAAATTGCTGGGCAAGGGATGTAATAGAAAACCAGAAAGGAGGGTCGTGGCGCCCCACTTGGGCTTTCTCCCGAGGGCACTGGGGAGCCACAGCAGGTGCTGAGCAGGGGTCGGGGTTGGGTTTTGGGAAGACTCCTCTGGCTGTGGTGGGACAAAGGAGTTCAGAGTCAGGGAGAGCAGCTGTGCAGTAAGAGAGCAGGTGGCCCGGGTCAGGAGGGGGTCTAGGAGGGCGGGGTGGAGAAGATAAATTCCAGAGATCTAGGAGGCCACTTCCCATGCTGACTCCAGTGACTGTCAGCCACTGTCTCAACTCATGGAGCCTTCACCACCACCCAGTGAGGTATCCCCATTTCACAGCCGGGGAAACTGAGGCTGGCTGGGAGAGACACACGGGCTGGCCCCAGATCTCACACAGCAGGGTACAGGAGCCCGCTTTCAAACTTCTGAATTCTGACTCCAGAGCCTTTTCACATTCACACCCCTACTTCGTACAGCTGGGGAAACTGGGGCTCCAAGTGGCAGTGAAATTCCCGGTCCAAAGCTACGGGGCTTGCCTCCCCCTGGGCAGGGATGCGGCCCTGCCCGCCCCTATCCTTCCAGCCCTGAGAGCTTGACCTCGGGGAGTCCCCGTTCTGGGCTGGGCCGCCGCTCCTCCCTCCCAATCCGCTTCCAGCCCGGGGCCGGCGCTGGACTTTAACCCCGCGCCCCGCTGGCGCCGATAAGGGCGGGCGGGCGGTGCAGAGGCTGGCGGGGCAAAATTCCCCTACTCCCGGTGCCAGGGGAGTTACCTAGGGCACAAGGACGGGGAGGGCAGGTTCAGAGGAGGGGGGAACGGCGGAGGGGGTGGCATCTGCAGCTCGACCGAGCGGTGGTGCTTCCCTTCTCCGTGCCTCAGTTTCCCTCTCGGTATAATGGGTGCGCTTCCTCCTGTGGATGTAAGAAGGACCCGGAAGCCTTCGCGAAGGCAGAGGAGTCTTCCCCTCTGGTCTGACAGGGCGACAAGGGGGTCTTCAGTCTGATGAGGGAGACGAGATTTCCCAGACCCTTCTCCATTTGGAGAAGGGAAGAGGCCGGGCCCGGGCGACGAGTGTCTGCTCTGGACTTCCGGCCCGCGGGGAAGAGGGGGAGGGACTCCGGTGGGGGTGCTGAGGGGCTCCCAAGCCCCCCGGGGGAGCTGACAAGCCTCCAAACCGATGATGGAATTGGGGAGCCCCTTGAAGAGATGGGGAGACGAAGAACCTGCTAGTCTGAGGAGGAAGTCGTAAGGTCCCCCTGCCTGAAGGGGGTGCCGAGGTGCTGGGTCCGCGCTTCCAGTGTGACGAAAGAGACGCGAGCATCTTGCCGCAGCGCAGCCAGCGCTCTCCCGGGCCTGGGAGCCGGGCAGCCCCAGGGTGCCCAGCCTGGGAGCCAGGGCCGAACGACAGGGGGGTTCCCTCTGCCCCGCTCGGGCCTGACGCCGCTTCGCTCGGCAAGGACCTGCCGGTGGTGTGCTGGCGCCACCTAGCGGCCGCCGCGGGTCGGGCCGCCCGTCCAGAGCTGGGGGAGCTGACGAGCAGAGAAGGGCTCCTTGAACCCACTCGCGGGGACCTGGGTCCAAATCCCAACCTCGCCCTGAAACTGTGGTCCTGTGGCTTCACGACATTTATCTTCCACGTGGCAGCGAGCAGGGTCTTTCTGAAGCACAAGCCTACCCCTGCCTCTCCCCTGTCCACCCCTCTTCCATGGCTCCCCAGTGCCTTGGGAGGAGTCCACACCTGGGCCACAAGGCCGGCCTCTGCTGAGCTCCAGCTGAACGAGCAGCTTTGCAAAGGTGTCCTGCTCAGAACTCACCTTCAGGCTTTTGCACAGGCTGTTCCCTCTGCCTGAAACACCCTTCCCTCCTCTTCCCCGGCATCTCTCCTTCAGGTCTTGGAGTAGGTGCCTCCTACTTCAAGAGTCCCCCCCCGGTCCCCAGGTCAGGGCAGGGTCGTGCAGTCCAGTAGGGCCGTTGTGGTCACCGCGATGTCCCCACAGGGCCTGATACAGGCTGTGTACTCCAGATTTTATTGAATGAATGAATGAATTAATGAATGACAAGCTAAAGAGTTTGCCAGGGCAGCCGCAGGAGCATTTAATCAGGGGAGGGACGTGGTCAGATTTAGAAGCCCCTAGCCTCCTCCTTAACCTGGGGCCTTTGCACATGCTGTTCCCTTTCCCTGGACCATTTGCACCCAGCAACTCCCACTCATCCTCTAGATCTCAGCTGAGCTATCCCCTCCTCCAGGAAGCCCTCCCTGACTCCTCTGATCTCCCACAGCCTCCTGGGCTCCCCTGCCTCAGCCCTGACCGCTGCCGGGCTGTTATTTTCTGGGGACGAGGCTGTCTTCCCTCTGGATCCCGGAGGGCAGGGCCAGGTTCTGTTTCCCCTTCGCCTTCTTTGAGGCGAAGGGACATGGTTCTGTTGGGACCTGGGTTCATAATCCCACTCCCCCATCTGTGGAGTGTCTTGGGTGAGTGTGGTCCTGTCTCAGAGCCCCAGGTTTCTTGTGTGAAATGTGGAACGAGTAGGAAATGTGCGTGGAAAGCCTCGCAGGGCTGTGGTGGGTCATTGAGGAGACAAGACCCTGAAGTCCTGAGTTGACCGCGTGCCGGGTGACTGTGGGTGACCCACTTCCCCTTTCGGGGCCCATCTGGCTGGATGAATGGGCGGCAGCGGCCCGGTCCTGCCGGGACATTCTAGGAGGCGCGCTCGGGGCTTCCCGAGGTGGGAGGGTCAGGGACTCGCAGAGGGAAGAGGTGTCTGCTGGGTTAGGGGAAAACCAGCCTTCCCCATCATAAAACGGGTGACGGGAGGGAAACAAAACAAAGCCGGCTCCACCGGGGCATGAGGGGAAGTTGGGGGAGAGGATGAGGGGCCCCACGAGTTGGGTGAAAACCACAGCCTGCAACTCGTTGCCAACTTCCCGGCCGGAGCCTGCATGCCTTGGGGTCCAGGCGAGCTCCCTGCTCACTGGCGTCTTACATGGACCATGTCCTGTTCCCGCCTCCAACCCTGCCCCGCCGGTAGCCTTCCTGCCTCAGGAACGCAGCTCCAGCTTTGGAGCTGCTCAGGCCCAGACTTGGAGACCCCTGGCTCTTCTCCTTCCTCGCAGCACAACTCTGCCCCCAGTGGTCCCTTCCCATCTGGCAGCCGGGGGATCCTGTGGGAACCTGAGTCAGGGCCCGTCCAGCCTCTGCTTAGAGCCCTCTGTGGCTCCCACCTCACGTGGGGTGATGGCCAAAGTCCTCACCTTGGTCCACAAGGCCCTGCTCAGTCCTAGTCCCCTCTGTCCCTCCCCTCGTCTGTGCTCCCCTTGCTGACTGTCCAGTGCTGCGCTGGCCACGCTGGCCTCGAACCTGCTTTCCTGCCTCCTGGCCTGTGCACAGACCTGTGCGCTTTCTGCTTGAAATGCTCTTTCCCTTCAACTCCCTCCCTGCTCCTCTGATCTCCCATGTCTCACCTTGTGGTGTGCTGCATAATGCCCCCCTCCCCACAAAAGATGTCCAGGTCTGAACCCTGGAACCTGTGAACGTGACCTTACGTGGCAAAAGAGGCTGTTCGGATGCGATGAAGCATCTGGAGCTTTGGGGGCATGAGATGAGGAGATGACCCCGTGTTATCTGGGTGGGCCCTAAATGCAATCACAGGATCCTTATAGGAAAGAAGCAGAGGGAAGAGAAGATGCTACAATGATACAGACGGATGTATGAGAAGGCCATAGAAGCAGGGTGGAGTGATTCGGCCACAAGCTGGGGGATGTTGGCAGCCCCCACAGCTGGAAGACACAAGCCACAGATTTTCCCCTGGAGCCTCTGCAAGGAACCAGCCCTGTTGAAATTTTGGTTTTAACTTCATGAGACTCATTTTTTTTTTTTTTTGAGGCAGAGTCTTGCTTTGTTGCCCAGGCTACAGTGAGTGCCATGGCGTCAGCCTAGCTCACAGCAACCTCAAACTCCTGGGCTCAAGCAATCCTCCTGCCTCAGCCTCCCGAGTAGCTGGGACTACAGGCATGTGCCACCGTGCCCCGCTAATTTTTTCTATATATATTAGTTGGCCAATTAATTTCTTTCTATTTATAGTAGAGACAGTGTCTCGCTCTTGCTCGGGCTGGTTTCGAACTCCTGACCTTGAGTGATCAGCCTGCCTCGGCCTCCCAGAGTGCTAGGATTATAGGCATGAGCCACCGCGCCCAGGCTCATGAGACTCATTTTAAGCCACTAAGTTTACGGTACTTTGTTATAGTAGCCACAGGAAACTAATGCATACTTTTCTAAATTTTTATTTTTAAAACAATTTTACTTTTTAAAATTCACACGTAATAACTGTACATATTCATGGGGTACATAGTGATGTTTTGATACATATAATGTGCAGTGATCAGATCAGAGTAATTGGCATATCCATTATCTCAAATGTTTATCATTTTTTGTGTGTGTATGTTGGAACGTTCAATATCCTCCTTCTAGCTATTGGAAACTATATATTATTGTTTTCTTTTATTTTTATCATTATTATTAGTTTTTGAGACGGAGTCTCACTTTGTTGCCCAGGCTAGAGTGCCGTGGCGTCAGCCTAGCTCACAGCAACCTCAGACTTCTGGGCTCAAGCGATCTTTCTGCCTCAGCCTCCTGAGTAGCTGGGACTACAGGCACATGCTACCATGCCCGGCTAATTTTTTCTATATATTTTTAGCTGTCCAAGTAATTCTTTCTTTTCTTTTCTTTCTTTTTTTTTTTTTTTTTTTTGAGACAGAGTCTCACTTTATTGCCCAGGCTAGAGTGAGTGCCGTGGCGTCAGCCTAGCTCACAGCAACCTCAAACTCCTGGGCTCAAGCAATCCTGCTGCCTCAGCCTCCCAAGTAGCTGGGACTACAGGCATGCGCCACCATGCCCGGCTAATTTTTTCTATATATATTAGTTGGCCAATTAATTTC
>VSMD01079870.1:0-16859 GCA_008750895.1 Mirza zaza
TTTGGAGGGCCACTTTAAAGGTTTCTCAAAACCTAATTTCCAACCTGTATTTCAGGTCACTGGATAACAGAAATCTATGTTGTATCAAATATTTTTATAAAATACTGGACAGCACATGGGAGTGGAAAAGGGTATAAGCTTTGGAATTGAAGTTGAATTCAAACCCAGATTCCACCATTTAATAGAGCTGGACATCACACATATCATAGTTTATATCTTTGAATCACAATTATCTCATTTATGCAATGAAGACCACAACGCCTATGTCTGAGGATTAAAGGAGCTAATGTACATATGTTAAGGGCCTCACAAAGCTATGGCATTTAGTAGGTAGTACAATGTAATTTCTTCCTTCTCCCCTTATTTTAAAATGCTACCCTTAAAAAGAATACTTACCACTTCTGTAAGTTTCCATGGTGATTTCCCAAGCAATATCTTCTTAGAGTAGGGCAGCTATTACTTCCCATTTCAGCAATGGGAGACTAAGCAACCTGCTCATGTTCATAGGTAGTAGAATTGAGCCCCAAGCTGATTTCAAGGCAGTAAAGGGTCTGTTCTTCAGGGAGCTGTTCCCTTATAGAATAAAATTGCCATGGGAAAATTTAAAATACAAAAGAGAACCTCCTAGGGTGAAAATCAAGTTAGTTAGAAGTAAAATATTCCCAATTTTCCTATAAAGACATGGGTAAGAGCAGAGGTTGGAAGCCAAGACAATATTTCAATTCTGACTTCAGGGACAAATTTAGATGGTTGTTAATTTTTTGCTATTATAACTGTTCTCACTATATGTTATATGTACCGTGATGAATGATGAATAAAGCCAGAACTCACCTACTCCAAATCAATTATGCATCTGTGAAAAAATGAGCTAGAAACATATTTGGATGTCATGGTCCCTATTTTGTTTTCATGTATGTTGATTTTTTTAAAGACGTAGACCTGTTGAATCTAAGAATCTATAGAGCCCAATATCCAAAGTCTAGAAAGTCATGTTTTATTTTTTCAGTTGGTCTTTTAAAAAAGTATAAAGAGCATAAATCAATGTGCAGTGGCATCAAAAGGAACTGGACTAATCAATCAGACTAAGCCTTGAGGAAATTCTAATTTCCCCTTTTTGTTAATCCTGTTCTGTAGGTTTCCCGATTTGAAGTACAACACTAGTCTTAAAAACTTGCTGCAATTTGCTATCACAATAGATTTTTGAAGAGGAAATATAAGTAAATCCCCTCATCCATTGTAGTTCTTTTTTTTACCCAAGGGAGCCTTTCTTGTCAAGTTCTATGTCATTATTTTGCACACACTTTTCTTCATGTATACAACCACTAAATTAAAACCAAAGCCTAAACATCAGAAAAAGTTATCATTTTCAAAATTTAAGATGCTCCTCCTGCAAATTTCCCCTTTGCCTGTCTCTTTTGTAATCAGAACCATCGATAGCGACGACACACGATTTCACAGCAATTGCCTTCTCAACAAATTTGTTATTACCTTAGACAAAAGAGAATGCTCAGATTACTTCTCACTAAATCAAATAGAATATGCCTTTCACAAGTGTTCAGTGAATTAAACCAATATAACATAAAGTTACAGACTAAAATGTAGTCAGTTCTCCACTCACCTTTTTCTCCTGGTTGTCACCGCTATGATTCATAACTAGAAACTTCAGAATCTAGGACACAGTGCAATCCCGTTTCCACCTTGTTGTGTTCTGCTCTGGAAACTACAGAAAGTCAACTAACGAAACAAGACATGTTTGAATGATCCTTCAACATCCTTCTGTTCTCAAGAAAGAAATGAAAGGCAAGAGAATACCAATCTGGAATATTCTATGTTCTTTACAAAATGATCTATTGAGACCTTGGGGTAAAAATGAGCCAGGAATATAGATAAGTCAGCCAACCTAATGAGTAGCTTGCAAGTTCAGAAGCGCTCAGAAGGATGAAAGCTTCCAGGGAATTGGAACTATGGGTTCCTAGTAATAAAGTTACATCTCAAAATAATTCAAATGTATTTGAATCTCCCATATTTGGATTATAACATGTGATGACATTAAAAAACAAAAACAAAAAACAATAACCGAAAACAGGTGTTGCTGAAGGGCGAGAGCCTGGGATAGATACTAAGGACAGCAGCACTGGGTGACTGATCACTGGGCTATTCAGCATAAAGAAAATCCACACTGGGAAACAAAGGGGTCTCAGTGGGAACAGAGGGTCCCTCTTGTCTCCAGGGCCCCAGGCCGTGCTGCAGCTTACTCTACTGTGGCTCAGATGCCTCTCTGAGTGCCATAGGCTGCTTCTGGGCAGGTCCTACCTGGAGCTGTGAGTCCACCCTGGCAGACCTCACACTCCGTGTTGTCAGGATCTGGGGAGCTCAGGGTCTTCCCTCTCTCCATTCTAAAGGCACGGAGATGTTATAAGGGGACTCTCTATTTTCAAATGTGCAGGACATGGTCATTGACTCTTACACCCTGCTGTGCAACAGATGTCAGAGCTTCTTCCCCCTGTCTGTCTGAAACTCTGTGCTCTGTTGCCAACTACCAATGCCCTCCCTCTGCCATCCCCCAGCCTCTCATCACCATCAAGCTACTCTACTTCTATGAGGTCAGCTTTGCAGATTCCAGACATAAGTGACAACATGCTGTGTTTGCCTTTCTGAGGTGACAGATGTGTTAATTAGCTTTATGTCACCATTCACATATTCTGTATATGTCACAAAGTGCATATATACAGAAACTTCACATCGTACCCCATAATGTATACATCTATAACTTATCTATTAAAAATAATATCAGCAAAACCTTAATAAAATAAGATGCAGGACTTGTGGCTAGAGCACCCCACATACTTTCTGTTGCTGCTTCAGCTGTCCACATTCATTGGCACCATCTTGTTTAGTCATCTGCAGCAGATCTTTCAGGCCAGCAGCGTATAGCACATTTTTAACAGAAAGTTGGCACATCTCCTAGTGAACGCCTTTTGGCCCTGGCCCTCTTCAAAGGGAGAGATTGAGGTCTTGCCATCCGGCTGTCCAGTCTGGAAAGAGGTGTCTCCTCCTTGTCTTCCCCATGGCTGCTGGTGCTGTGGGTGGATGGGGAGGCCCTGGGGCCATGCTGGGGGGCTATGCTGGGATCGGGACTCATCTGCAGACTAAACCACATGAGGCTTGGAGATCAGCAACAATGGTAGGCGGAGCAGTTAAATTTCCCCTCTGTTGCATCTCTGACTGCTGGTGGGTTCTCGAGCTACTAAAGAGACTTGCTGACACCAGCCCAGAGACGGTTGCCTCCAGTGAACAGTGAACCTCTTGTGGACATGGCACCGGGCTCCTGGCTCCCTCGGGACACATTCCACCCCACAGTCCAGAGCTGCTATGAAAGCACCATACTGCTTCATTCTCCCATTCTTCTCCCCTACCTGCACCTGCTTGGAGAGAAAATATAGCCACTATCCAGAGGCATCCACAGGGAATGGGACCTTCCCTCTTGGAGCCCTGCAGCTGACTCAGGGTTACTCAGACTGTGATTTCCCTAACCGCTGGCCATCCCTTGTGCTGCTTGCCTAGTGATTCCAGTAGAGCACGGCAAATCCCAGGACAGAGAGACATTAATCCAGCTTGGGCACCCAGTGGGAGACTTGAGACCAACATTCTTCTCCCTGGCAGGGTTGGGGATTAATCCAGGATAGGCTAGCAGGGCAGATCCTGTACACCCAGATCTTGATCGCATTTCCTGATGGCACAGACGGGATATTTTTGAACTAGTCTACTGAGTTGTGTGTGCCTTCAGGAGCAGATCAGAGTGTGTCTTAGCTGCAGTGCACTCGAAGGGCAACCCTCCTCCCATGGGAGAGCCATACTCCCAGCTCCGGTCATGATCCTGAGGATCACAGTCAGGGCAGCTCTGCTGGCTTGAGGTCCTGCTTTATGGCAGAGGCCCAGGAAAAACCACGGAATATGAGAGGCTGGAAAGGAGTGACCTGGTCCAGACTATCAGACTGCAGGTCTCAGAAAGCCCCACTTCCACACATAGACTTTTTGGCTGAGTGGGGCCATTTCAGCCCCTCCCTGGCAGCTTTGCCCAGAAGCCGAAAACAGACCTTTGACCCCTGCTAAAAGCATTTGTGGAGCTTGTGAGCAGGCTCAACCAACCCAGTCCTGCCAGCTTCACTCCCCCACCTCACCCTGCTGAGGTGGAGAATAAATAAGAACACACCTGGAAGTCCCAACGTCCCACCCACCACCTGAGGCACTTGGGTGCCTCTCCAGAGGAAGGAGAGCTGGTTACAGGACACAAAAACAACATTGCAGCTTGCTCCTTGAACAAGCGCCACCTACTGCAGGGACATCAATTTGCACATCCTTTTACTGCATTTACTGACTCATCATACAGGGTGTGGTCGAATCTCACCCACAAGAACCACCTACTAGCTCATAGACTAAACCGGGCATGTCATTATCTAAGTAAAAATCAAAGGTAAAAAGCAACAGCTACTCCAGATGGGAAGCAATCAGGAAAAGAACACTGGAAGTATGAAGAATTAAACTGAAAGGACACCCACAAAGGGGAACATCTCTTGTCTAGCAATGCATATCAACCAAATATGAAACACTAAAATGACAGAAAAAGAATTTTGAACATGGATTGTAAGAAAACTCAATGATATGCAAGAGAAAATGGATACCCAACACAAAGAAACCACAAAAAAAAAAAATCTTGGACTTGGAAGAAAAATTCACTAATGAAATTGAAATATTAAAGAAGAATGAAAGATTACTTCAGGAAATGAAGAATTTATTCAAGGAGTTACAAAACACACCAGACAGCCTGAAGAACACAGTAGATCAAACAGAAGAAAGAATCTCCGGAATTGAAAATAACACGTCTTAATTAAACAAGTCAGTCACAGAGATAGAGCAAAGAAATAAGAGAAAAGAACAAAGCCTGCAAGAAATGTGGGATTATGTGAGGAGGCCTAACATGATAATCATAGACATCCCTGAGGGTGAAGAAGAAACGACACAAAGGTTGGATAAACTATTTGATGATATAATGGGGGACAATTTCCCTGGCCTTGCTGGAAATCTAGATTATAGGTACAAGAAGATAAAAAGAATCCTGGGAGATTTGTTGCAAGCACAAAGACACCACGACACATTGTCATCAGACTGGCCAAACTAAACATGAAAGAGGCCATCCTATGAGCTATAAGGCAAAAGAAGTAGGTAACCTGCAAAGGAAAACCATTAGACTAACTTCAGACTTCTCAACTGAAACCTTATAGGCCAGAAGAGACTGAGGCCCCATTCTCACTCTTCTCAAACAGAATAATGTCCAACCTAGAATCTTGTATCCTGAAAAACTAAGTATCTTATGCAAAGAAGAAATAAATAACTTCTCAGACAAGCAAAGACTGAGGGAATTCATCAAGACAAGACCTGCCCTCCAGGAAGTACTCAGAACAGCGCTACACATGGATCAGCACAAGAAATATTCAGCAGTGTAAAATTGTCCAAAAGGTAAAGGTCAAAGGCCAGATATCACAGTGGCTCAAGAGAGAAAACAAAGTAACAAAGTTTAACTCATCAGAATGAACAGAAATCTGCCCCACTTATCAATACTTTCAATAAATGTGAATGGCTTGAACTGCCCACTAAAGAGACATAGGCTGGCCAAATGGATAAGTATACACAAACCAAGTATCTTCTGTCTTCAGGAAACACATTTAACCTACAAAGATGCATTCACACTCAAGGTGAAGGGATGGAAAAAAATATTCCACATAAATGGTAGCCAAAAGAAAGCTGGCATAGTTGTTCTGATTTCAGATAACTTACTCTTCAACAAAAGTACTGAAGGACAAAGATGGTCACTATATAATGGTGAAGGGTACTATTCAACAAGAAGACATAACAATTCTAAATATTTATGCACGTAACTCAGGTGCACCCAGATTCATAAACCAAATCCTACTTGATCTAAACAAAATTATAAACAGTACCACTGTAATAGCCAGAAACTTCAACCCATCGCTGTCAGAACAGGATAGATTCTGCAAACAGAAAATAAGGAAACAATGGACTTAACAGAACGCTAGAACAAATGGGTCTGATTGATAGTTACAGAACATTCTGCCCGAAAACCACTGAATATACATTTTTCTTATCAGGTCATAGGACATTGTCTAAGATTGACCATAACCTAGGCCAAAAAGCATGTCTCAAGAAATTTAAAAAAATAGAAATTATTTTTCTATTCGTATTCATCTCAGACCACAGTGGAATAAAATTAGAAATAAATTCAAACAGAAAGTCTCATCTCTACACAAAGTCATGGAAATGAAAAAACATTCTGCTGAAAACTTACTGGGTTAAGGAAGAAATTAAGTTGAAAATCAAAAGATTTTTTCAGGCCAACCACGGTGGATCACGCCTGTAATCCTAACACTCTGGGAGGCCCAGGCGGGCGGATTGCTCGAGGTCAGGAGTTCAAAACCAGCCTGAGCAAGAGTGAGACCCCGTCTCTACTATAAATAGAAAGAAATTCATTGGCCAACTAACTAATATATATATAGCAAAAACATTAGCCAGGCATGGTGGCGCATTCCTGTAGTCCCAGCTACTTGGGAGGCTGAGGCTGTAGGATCACTTGAGCCCAGGAGTTTGAGGTTGCTGTGAGCTAGGCTGACGCCACGGCACTCACTCTAGCCTGGGCAACAAAGTGAGACTCTGTCTCCAAAAAAAAAAAAAATTTTTTTTCAACTGCATGATAAAGAAGACACAAGTTATCAAAGTCTGGGGGACACAGCTAAAGCAATCCTGAGAGGAAAATTTATACTCACAAACGCCTACATCCAAAAGACAGAAAGATCACAAAGCAACAATCTAATGAATCATCTCAAAGAACTGGAAAAGAATGAGCAAAGCAACCCCAATCCCAGCAGAAGAAAATAAATAGCCAAGATAAAAGCAGAGCTAAATGAAATCAATAATAAAAAAACTATATGGAAGATTAACAAAATAAAAAGTTGGTTCTTTGGAAAGATAAGCAAAATTGACACAGCTCTCTCTAGATTAACCAGAAGCAGAAAAGAAAGGATTCTAATAAGCTCAATCATGAATGAAAAAGGAGAAATTGCAACTGATACCACAGAAATACAAAATATTTATGAATACTATAAAAATCATTATACACATAATCTTCAAAACGTGGAGGAAATGGACAAACTCTTAGAAACACAGCCTCTCTAGGCTCAATCGGGAACAAATAGGGTTTCTCAACAGACCAATATCAAGTACCAACATTGCAAAAGCAATAATCTTCCTTAAAAAAAGTCCCAGACCAAATGATTTTACACCTGAATTTAATCAGGCCTACAAAGAAGAACAGGTGCCTGTCCTGCAGAACTTATTCCACAACATTGAGAAAGAAGGAATCCTCCACAAATATTTTACAAAGCCAACATCACCCTCATGCTAAAACAAAAGATGAAAACTACAGACCGATATCCATTAGGAATATAGATGCAAAAATGCTCAATAAAATCCTTGTAAACTGAAATCAGGTGCTTATCAAAAAAATAATCCATCACGACCAAGTGGGCTTCAGCCCAGAGATGCAGGGATGTTTCAACATTCATATATCTATAAATGCAATTCATCACAGAAACAGAAGTAAGCGTGTCTGCAGGAGTGTGAGTCAACCTGGAAGGTCCTCTGAAACCATGTCACACTAAACGAACCAGAACCTCTTACAATAGAGGGAGAAGAGATTCCAAAGTCCTGACTTCAAGGCCCACCTCTGCCACCTCCTGGCAGGGTCTCCCTGAGGATATCGCTCAGCGTCCCTGAGCCATGTTCTTCAGCAAGAAAACCGGAGATTGAAAACAACATCAGAAACCATCTGAGGGCTGCTGTTGGGGAACCTGAGGCAGAGGATGTGAGCTACTTGACTCACAGAGAATGCCAATTGGCTTGGGGGCCCAGAGAGTGAAGCTGGGTCTCCCCAGCTAGTCCTACGGTCATCTCCCAACTCAGATCATGCAAGTATGGAGTGGAATTCCCAGAACGTAGTGAGCTCCCTATCACCAGAGGTATTCAAGCAAGATTGAGATCTGCACCTTCCAAACCGGGAGCCATGAGCCACACAAGTGCTTGAAATGCCGCTAGTCTGAACTGTGATGTGCTATAAGTATAAAACAAACTACAGATTTCAAGGACTTATTACAGAAAATAAATGTAAAGTATCTCAATATTTTATATTGATTATATATTGAAAGGATGCTATTTGGCATAAATTAGATGAAATAAAATATCTTATTAAATTAAATGTCATCTCTTTATACCTTTTTGATGTGACAACTAGGAAATATTATGTTCCATGTGTTGCTTGTATTATATAATCTTTCAACTGGACACCACCAGTCGTACTCCTAGGTGTTCAAAGTGTGGCTACTGGACTGGCAGCATAGGCCGCAGCACCTGGGAACTGACTGGAAATGTGAAATCTCAGGTGCTGCCCCACCTCACACACGGAATCGGAAGCTGCATTTCCACACACTCCCCACGTGATTCATGTACACACTAAAGGTTGAGAAGCCCTGCAGAGACCTTGGCTGGAGGTCTCAGTGGGGATCTCATCTTGAGGCAGAGGGGGTGGGAACACCTGGCCTGAAGCCCAGCCCATAGCATGTGAAATATTAAGTTATTGAGGTCTTTATCCCTTACTCACACACTCAGCCCGGATGTCCTTTAAACCCAGCTCTCTCACCAGGAAACATCTGCATACTTGGTAGAGAAGAGGGCAGCTTTGCAAGGGATTAGGCTATCTTGCTTAGAAGTGAGCACTACCACAGACTACACCAACAGCTGCCCCGTAACCTTTTAAGGGCTGGGGAATAATCTCAGAAAACAACTGAAAAATAGCTCTGCGTGTTTAAAACCAAAAAAACAAAACACAAAACTTAACCAACTCCCCGCCCCCTAATTCCTCCTTTTCCTCTCTGAAAACTTGGCCAACAAGCATTAAATGGCACTAGACATAGAAATGGTGAGGAAGTAAATCACTGAGAGGTGCCACATGTCACCTAGGCCTGTGTTATGGCTGAGCTGTAAACCACTGAGAGCGAGCAGCTGACTTCAAATGCTGACAGCCTCCCCGCTGTGAAGCAGCCAGGAGGGACCAGGCCCACAAGCCCATCCCCATCAAGGGGGTGCAGGGAGGTGGTGCCTTTTCAAAGGCAGAGCAGCCCAGGTTCAGTGTCCTCCATCAGTGCACAGGACACAGCCAAACCCAAATCCCCACTCCCCAACACACCTGTCTGTGACCTCCTCTCCTCCCTGAGAACCACACTGGCTTCTTTGCCTCCAGGCTCTTGAACTAGCCATTCCCTCCCACTCAAATGCAATTCCCCAAATAGTCTACTTCCTTGCTGCCTGTTCAAAACTCACCTTCTCAGGCCTCTCCTGACCACCCAAAATAAAGTGCCTCCTCCTGCCATTTCTGCCCTCTCATCTTGCTTTATTTTTTCATCCTAGTATTTATTACCCTATGACAATAGACTCTACATACATTCTATTATTTGTTTGTCATCTGCCTTCCCCCAGAGTGTCAGCTCCATAAAGGCAAGTACCATGTCTAATACCAGAGCCTAAATAGTACCAGACACATAAGCAGATGCTTAATAAATGTGGGGAGTTAGCTATGCTTCCAGAAAATCTCAGGTCCATTTGGTAGGGGTCATAGCAAGGGATAAGGAAATAATAAAAATAGAATATAGAAATAAAAGAAGACACAGAGACAAAAGTACAGCTTTTATAAAGTGTAGTTTTATAATTCAGGGCGTGTCAGGAGGTCCTACAGCATTCCTGTGAGCTGTGAGGCCATGAGCAAAGTTCCACATCAGTATTTATGTGTACAGTGATCGGTTGCCAGGGGTAACAGATTTACATAATAACAGGTAGTTCATTTTAGGTTAAAAGTCTCCCAAAACGCCTGTAGAGATCTCTTAATTAACTCTTATCTATGTGAGCAAATGGTTACAAAATCTTTTTAAGACAAACTAAGTTCTAAGACAAAATTATCACTTAGCACAAAGACTAAACAGAAATTTAGTGACTCTATATTTCTTTTCTTTTTTTTTTTAGCATATTATGGGGGTACAAGTGTTAAGGTTACATATATTGCCCATGCCCCCCTTGGCTCTATATTTCTTTTTCTAGTTTTTTGTCGATTGAGACAGTCAGGAGTGAAGCAGGAACTGTCCGTTAGGCTAATTGCTTTTAGTGGCAGTTGTCTGTTGGGCAGGCACTCTTTGATCAGTTCTCATCCTGTGGACTTATACTGAGCTTTGTCATACAGAAGAGTCAGGCGCAAGCCAACAGGTCTGAGACACAGTGTCGCCATGGAAAGCCGCTACTGATCGGTGAGATGCCCTCCAGAGGTGAGGCAGATTTTGATATGTGAACTAACACATTCACATATTCCTTCAGGGCAAATCCCTGCAAAACTCCTGAAATCTTATATGTGTCTATAGGGCAACATTTCTATAGGGCAACATCTCTATTGGGCAACAAATACATATTTGTTGAATGAAGGAATGCATGGATTTCCAACCCTTTGTTTCAGCTGGTGTGGTGATCTCACTGGGAAAATGTCCAACTTTCGAGTAATGATCCCAGCTTTTTACTCATCCATCCTTCCAAATAACTATTCATGCATCCATCCATCCAACTATAATTCATTCATTTATCCAACTAGCCAAGCATCCAAACACCTGCTAATATCTATTCATCTAACCATCAATCCATCCATCTATCCATCTAGCCATTCCTATAACCATTCATTCAACTACCCTTCCAAATACTATCCTACCACCCATCCATCTTACCACTCAGCTATCCACCCATCCAAACCAATCCCCCAATTGTTCCACCTCCTATTCTGGGGCCTACAGTCCCTGCACTCTCCTCTACCAAATCCAGTTCATGTCATCATGTTTACATGCAGTAATTCACTCTTCTCCCTCCGTCATCAGAATGTGAGCCCCTCACAAGCAGAATCTGTGTCTTATTTATCTCTGATTTCCATACCTAAAACAGAGCTGACATATAGATGTCAGCAAATGTCTGATGAATTAATATGTTTTTCCTTTTCCCTTATTTACTCGTTCAGCATTTCCTCCTAGACTGCCATGATACCATTTCTTGGTCATCTGTTGATCTCAAAAATCTTGCACTTGACACAAAGAAGACACTATAAATACTTAATGAATGAATGAGTGAATGAATGCTCAAAAGAGAGGAAGAGTAGCAAAAGTGTAGACTCTTGGAGCCAGACTGCCTGGATTCATAGCCTGGTTCTGTAATTCTTAGCTGTGTGACTTTGGGCAAGTCACTGAGCCTCAGTTTCCTGATTTGCAAAAGGGTCATAATAGTGCCTTCCTCATTGGGTTCTTCTGAGAATCTTAGGACTCAATATACATGAAGTACTTAGAATAGTGCCTAGTGCAAGACAAAGCTATATACACGCTTCAGAATAAAATATTGGTTTACTTCTAGACCACTGGAACAGAATTAAGAAGGCGGGAAGGAAGCTTCCATCTGAGCCTGTGCTGTCCCATAGGGCGCCTTCCACAGCAAGCACTCTGACTTTTCCCAGCCACACCAGAATTACTTGCAAACTACCAATAATATGTCAGGTGGTCACAAATGCTATGTAGAAAAATAAAACATGGGGGCAACAGGAAGTGGTGAGACAGATGGGAGGGCAACTTCCAACAGCGTGGTCAGGAAAGGCTTCCTTGAGAGGTGATGTTTGAGCACGGACTTGAGGAGGTGAGGGGTGAATGTCTGCGAGGACAGCATCCAGGCAGAGGGGACGGCAGGCGCAAAGGCCCTGAGGCAAGGACATAGCCAGCGTGTGAGGAACTCTTGAGGAGGCCCACGTGGGTGGGACAGTGAAGGAAGGGGAAGAAGTGGCACGGGGACCCAGGTCACACAGGGCCCTGTTGGCCACTTGGGCTTTGCTCTGAGTGAGATGGGAGCCACTGTGAGGTCATGAGCAGAGGGGGACAGGAGTGAACCTATATTTGAAAAGGCTGCGGGGGCCAAGTGCGGAGGCTGCTGTGCTACCGCAGGGAAAGGACGCTGGTGGATCAGACCCGGGATCGGGGGTCGTCGTGGTGCCACTGCAGGGGAGAGAAGGCGGTGCCTTGAACCACGGGACTGGGATGCAGCTGGCATAGGGGCAGATGCTGGGTAGATTGTGTAGGGAGAACTGACATTGGATGTGGGTGTGAAAGGAGGAGAAGGGTCAAGGCCAAGGCCAAGGGTTTGACCTACACAACCGGAAGGACTGAGCCGCGATTTACTGAAGCAGGGGAGGGAGGTGAAGGCAGGAGCGAGTTTGTGGGGGACAGACTGGGAGTTAGGGTGGGCTGGGTGAGTTTCCTGGGCCAGCAGACAGCCTGGAGCAGGGAGGCGGGAGTAGCAGGTCCGGGCAGGAGCCTGGACTTCACGGACAGCTTTAAAGGTCCTGGGACATGGTGTGCACTTAGGGACGTGTGACTTGGGGCTGGAAAGGACAAGGGCAGGGTCCTCTCAGGAGGCGGCTGCTCAGATGTGACTGAGAGGGAACTTACCTGTCTCAGAGGGAGGAGATCCAGCGTCGTCCCCTGTGACCTTCCCATTCAGTGAAGTGATGAATCTCAATGACCAGCTGGACAGCCCAGTCTTCGCAAGTCCTTCTAGCCTGCTATGTGGCCAGTACATGGAAAAAGTGGACTTTTAGAGCTAGACTAATCCTTAGGACTAGAATGTAGGGATTAAAACTTGACTGTGGCTTTAAAATGGCTGCTACTGCTAATAATATTCACACTAGTGCTGCTGTTTTCCAGACACTCGTCATGTGTGAGAACACAGGAGGAAAACTCTTGGTCCTTGTCTCAGTTAAGCTGCACAACACCTCTGAGAAGTCAAGTTCTCATTGCCTTTTTTTCCAAGGAGGAAACTGAGGCTCAGAGAGGGCTGACTGCCCAAGGTCACACAGCAAATAGCTACATAGTCAGTGCATGTGAGGAAGCTCTCTCTGTGCCCGCGGCATCCCCACTTCCCAGCATGGTCTGGTCAGAAGCCCCCGACCTGCCTGCCGTCCAGCCCAGGGGAGAGCAAGTCCCTGCAAAGCCACCCTCACAGTGCATTGAACAGGACCCAGCCAAAGCCTCAGCTGCCTTGCCTGCAAGATGGGCAGTTACACTACTCACCTGGAGGACAGGTGTGAGCCTTGGCCAGGCACAAGTATTAATAAAAGGTCTTGCAATTTACAAAGTGTTTTGCAAATGTCATGTTCGAATCATTATTATTTCAAAAGACTACCCAGTCTTTCTAGGTCCAAAAATACACACACACACACACACACACACACACAATTGAAGGCTAAGAATAGACTGCAGAGAGGACAGGCAGAGCTTGGGTTGCAGAGGTGAGATGGCTGGGAGAGAAGCCTGGCTCAGATGCTTTCAACCTGGGCAACCTGAAGCATACCACTTAACTGCTCCGCATCTCAGTTTTCCTCCTCTGTTAAATGGGAATAACAACAGGCCACTCCCCATGAGATCACTTACAGAGGGCACTTAGAATGGGGCCAGCACATGGTGTGTCAAGAGCGAGGCACACTGCTGAATGCTGGCCTTATACTGTCCGTGCCCAGCTGGTCGGGGTCTGCCCTGTCCCTGCCGTGTCCTGGGGAGCCCCTGAGGTCACAGGAGCCCTGGGACTGCCCAGCTCTCCTGCGCAGGAGCCTGGGATGCTGCTCAAGTCGCTTCCCCAGACATCACTGCCCATCTGTGAAATGGAGTTAACAAGGCTCCCCAAGGATGTTGGGCAAATTAAATAGATTAAGCTCTGGAGCCCACCTGGCGCCCTGCCTGGGACAGAGCGAGCACTCAGCACCGTGAGCAGACCTGGCCAGCTGCATCTCCGGTGCACGCTGAAGGAGGTGGTTGAAAGAAGCCCCTTTGTCCTGTTGTATATTGGTTTGGGAGGAAAAGAAAGAATTAAAAATTAGAAATAAAATAAAATAAAATAAAGAAGCCCCTTTGTCAGGCAAGAAGTCCTTTTAGGGACATGATTACACCTAGATTTCTCCTCAAAGGACATGCAAGTGTTCAGGATTAGGGAAAGTAACTCCTGCTGCTGGTTCCTGCAGCCAGTTCCTCCAGATCACCTGGCCATGCATCCCCTCCTTCTAGAACTCTGTCTTCTTCTCTCTGCCCCTCTCCCATCACAGGGCTTCCCCCCACACACTCAGCAGGTTTGATAACACCCAGGAATCCCGGCCCCATCCCGAGGACAAAGGAGGCAATTATTCCCAGTGGGCGCCTTTTGACTTTGCCTCACTTGGGAGGCTGTCAGGGCCTGGCCGTGCTGCCCCCTCCCCACCTCAGGTGGGTTTTGCATGGCCAGCAGCCACACTGGGAATTCCTTCCGAGAGAAATCAGATGGCCGGGATCTGAGACCTGCTTGGGCTGGCCAGGGAGGGACAGGATTGGCTCCCGCTGCTGCCGAGACCTTTGTGGGTCCCTTAAGGATAACACCAACGTCTGAGTCCTCACTCTGTGCCCACTCTCTGAGCCTCACCGCTGTCCAACAGGCCTTCCTGTCACTGTAGGACTGTTTGCTATGGGAGTGGGGAGCCACATGTGGCTACTGAACACTAGACTGCAGGACTAAATTGCAGGACTAAGCATGGACTGCAGAACTAAATTGTCCATCTTAATTATTTGTGATTCATGCAAATTTGGCTTGTGGTGACAGCGCAGCTATAAGCACTTTAGATTCATTTAATCATGTACTCCCTACAATACTCTGTGGAGCTACTGTTGTCTCTGTTTTAAAGATGGGGAAACTGAGGCACAGAGAGGCAAAGTAATATTCCCAAGATCACACAGCCTAGGAAGCACCAGAGCCAGGCGTGGACTCCAGAGCCCATGTCACACAGCAAAAGTAGCATGCTCATCCTGCCCCGCCCATGTGCATGCCCATGAGTCAGAAGGTGGAGGACAGGTACTTCCAAGCCCACTGCCTGCTGTCCTCTGATGGCTGTTTTTAGACATTAGCCTTGCATTTTCTCCACTCTGTGTCACCAAGGGTATGCCAGGCTCTGGGCTGGGCTCTGGGAGATGCCAAAGTGAATTTCACGACTGCCTAGAAGGATGAGGAGGATTCTACAGGAAGAGAGGATACGGCTCCCCAGCCTCTGCCATCAGGCTGAGCAAGCCCAGAAACTACATCAAAACAGATGGTGAGCAGGTGCAGTGGCTTACACCTGTAGTCCCAGCACTTTGGGAGGCTGAACTGGGAGGATCGTCTGTGCCTAGGAATTTGAGGCTGCAGTGAGCTATGATGATACCACTGCAGAGCCTGGGTGACAGAGCAAGACCCTGTCTCAAAAAAATTTGGTCTGAGGAGCCCCCCCGAAAAAATCCCCAAACCAAGGAGTGCCCCAGATCTCCACACCAGGTATCAGCACTCCCGTGTGTGCCCTGATCCGACCATCTCCTTGTCCAGTCTCACCCTGACCTGCTGTGTACTGAGTCTAGAGCCAGGCTGCATGGGTTCATATCCCAGGGTAGCACCTGTCAGCTGTGTGGTCTTGGGCAACTTTCTTAACCTCTCTGTGTCTCCATTTTCCCCTATGTAAAATGAAGAGAGCAGAGAATGCTCAACTGATAGGACTACTGTGGGGATTTCATTCGTGCTTGCATTTCAAGTGCTGATATTAGAATTGGGTCTCCATCCCCCCAGCAAATGAGCTGCCCTCTATCTGCACCACCTCCTGTGACAGGGACCTCATCCCACCTCCTGGGAGCAAATTCTTTCTCATCTGAGACAAAACCTACCTTTTCCCCATGATCTTCCTCCCCATGGGGCCCCATCCAGCCTGTCCCCCTCCCAACCACAGCTCCACCCCAAGTCCTAAGGGCCTGGGGTACAGTGACACCTTCCTGAGGTTTCCCCACTCTAGGCTGAGCCACCTGAGCTGCTTCTAGGCCAGTGTGCCCTGCCGCCGCCTCTGCACCTGCCCCAAGATGCCCATGTTGGATCTGGGCCAGAATGGGTGGGATCTTAGCCCAGAGCAAAGTGGGGTTCTAGAGGCCAGGCCCCACAGACCTGGGGCCACAGACATCTCCCGTCTCCATGGGAAGGGATGCCCTTCCCTGCCCCTGCTCCCATCCCGAGGCCTCTCTTATGTTGTCCCCTCCCTTCATGGGCACTGTCCTCCGCCATCACCACAGCATCACTGAAAGGACCTGGCTGGGCCCTGCTCTTGCTGTGTCATCAAAGAAAACTGGAAAAACCTCAGGCCCAAGGGCGTCCTCCACCCTAGCCTGGCCTGGTCCCCCTCTGACCTGTTTTCAGTAGCTTCCCCTCCTTCCTCTGGGCCCACAGACCCAGGCCTGGTCATCCCACTGGGCTTCCCCCAGCCCCACCGCGGACCTCCTGGCCCCCATCTCAGTCCCCCATCCAGCCCAGCTCCCCGGGCCTCAGCAGCAGGAAGGAGGTCTGAGCGGGGAGCCGGGCCCTGGGTGCAAATCCCGCTAGTCCACTCTCTTGGCACGAGTGGCCTTGGTAAGGCCACTCTGAGTCTGGGTCTCAGTCTCCCATGGATGAATTAGGCCAAGGCAGGGAGGGCCTCCAGCTCTGCCACAGTTCTATGGTTTTCCTCGGCACACCCAGAGGCCGCTCTCCTCTCCAGGGCAGGGGAGGCTGGGGACAGTTGCCAGATTCAACACATAAATAGGTCAAAAAATGAACCTTGACTTAAGCTTGGGCCTTATACAAATATCAATTCGAAAGTGATC
>VSMD01079876.1:0-75905 GCA_008750895.1 Mirza zaza
GAGACAGAGTTTCACTTTATTGCCCAGGCTAGAGTGAGTGCCGTGGCGTCAGCCTAGCTCACAGCAACCTCAAACTCCTGGGCTCAAGCAATCCTGCTGCCTCAGCCTCCCAAGTAGCTGGGACTACAGGCATGTGCCACCATGCCCGGCTAATTTTTTCTATATATATTTTAGTTGGCCAATTAATTTCTTTCTATTTATAGTAGAGATGGGGTCTCGCTCTTGCTCAGGCTGGTCTCGAACTCCTGAGCTCAAATGATCCGCCCACCTCGGCCTCCCAGAGAGCTAGGATTACAGGCTTGAGCCACCACGAAGAGGAGAAATTTTTAAGGAATGAGCAAATGCTACAAAGAGGTCAATGGGAATGAGGTTTTTTTTTTTTTTAAAGAGTTTTGGGATTTTTCAAAGTTATGAGTAGCTGTAGAACTGTGAGATAGATCAAGATCTCAAGGGATTAGGGGAAAATACAAGATGAGGAAATGGGGGGAGTAGGTAAAAAAAAAAAAATACCTGCAGAGAAGTGAGGCCACAAAAGGAAGATTTGAAAATGGCAGAGCAGAGTGGCAGAACCAAAAACAACATCCTCATGAGAGAAGAGAGCTGTGTTCATTAGAAGGCAGAGACTGGAGGAGGTTCCTTCCACGCCTGCCTCCTAGTCTTCTGGATTGACGCCTGTGGGTGGCAGAGAGCAGCTCAGGGGCTCTGTGTCAGGCTGAGTCAGCAGTGTGTTTATTGAGAAGACACACATGCTGAACCCCATACTAAGCCCTTTTCTCTGATTTTGTTTCTTTTAACTTGATCTTCCTTTTCCCACAGGAAACATGGTGGAATGGTGCTTACCTCAAGATATTGACCTTGAAGGTGTTGAGTTCAAGTCTATGGCCAGCGGGTCCCATAAAATTCAGTCTGACTTCATGTAAGTACTTGTGAATCTCAGTCATCTTTGCACTGTTTCCCCCTCTGTGCCCTGCTCCCACCCCTCACACTTTACCCGGAGCATAAGGGCTCTTATCTGAACGTCTTCAAGTGGTATGTGTATAAATGCCCTGAAAATATATGTATAGTTTTATGTTTATATCAGTTTTCTAGCAAGGAGGTCTCTAGCTTTTATCAGGGTCTCAGTGGATTTCATGACCTAAAAAAACTTAAGAATCCCTACTATAGAGATTCTCTCACTTTCTAAGAAATGATATGGACCTTACTTGAGGTTTGGTTTTAAAGAATGTAGGTTCAGCTCCATGTGGGTTAACTGCATCTGTGTGCTAAAACTTGAAATTCCAACTTTAAAACCAATTCAGGACCAGCGTTGACTGTAGTCGACAGCCACAGATGAACCCGCACAGCTCAGCGTCGACTATAGTTGATAGCCACAGATGAACGCGCACAGCGACTTTAGCCGACAGCCGTGATATGACTTTTCTAATTTTTCATTTATCAGAATAAAATTGTGAGCATTTAAAAATAACATAACGAAAACATATATATATATATGTTACCTATTCTGATTTACATTACAAGTAAAGCTGCCTGTAAAGTAAAACAAGCTTTCAGTGCTTTAAAGCTTTCCTCATCACACAAGAGCAAAATGGATGCATCATCAATGCACAGCACAAACTATCGGGCGGACTGTGAGTGCCAGCTGTGGGCGGGTGAGCGCGGTACCAAAGTGGTTAAGAACAGTTTTCAGTCCTAGGTAGTTGGGCACAGAGAGTTTTGTTAGGAGGAACAAATGGAAAGAACTCAGGATAATGAAGTAGGTTTAATCTCCCCATTGGGCTGGAAATGTGACTGATGTGAGTGTGAGAAAGGGGAAGGGAATAAAATGACAGCTCAGTTAAAAATATTAGAGACTCAGGCAGTGAGGGAACAATTGACATAGTTTATGCTATGAAAACAGAGTAGTAGTTCTAGGGGAGCCTGAAGATACATCTTGGTTCTGGTTCTCCCATCCAAGCCACTAGAAATGGTACAGGAGAGAAAGGACGTGTCCATGGTTGTGGTCAGCAGCGTGGCCAGCTTTCCAGAGACCAAGTCCCCATTCCAGCCAGGTGACCCTTGGCGAGTTCTGTGATCTCTTTGAGCCTCGGTTGTCTCATCTGCGAGGTCGAGTGGCTTGGACTAATTTTTCCCTTGAGGTTCTAAGAACGTTTGCTTTAAGGTTGAGCTTTGTCATTTGGAGCTCTGGACGCAGTTAATTTGTTTGGAGTTGTGTCTCAAAGAAATAAAAAATTTCTTTCTCTCATTTTGAATCCCACTACATATTTGGTCTCTTTTAGCTATTTCCGAAAAGGCCCCTTCTTCGGCCTGGCCTGCTTTGCCAACATGCCTGTGGAAAGCGAGCTGGAACGTGGGGCACGGATGAAGTCTGTGGGCATCCTCTCTCCTTCCTACACCCTGCTTTACCGGTACATGCACTTCTTGGAGAACCAGGTTCGGTACGTGGCTTCCGTACTTGTGCAGGGAGGCCTCGGGACCTACCCACTAGTGCATATGTTATGAGTCCTCGGAGATAGAGGTTGTGTGCCAGGAGAGCAGATGTCTTTCCTACAACGTTGATGGCGGTGTTTCAAGCCCTAAGGTGGTGGTCCTTGTGTTTCCACCAATGTCCCACATAATTATTCTTTGTACTATAATGAAAGCTGGGGTAGATTTTGCTCTCAGTTCACATTTAATACTGTCATCAATTTTGTTTAATTAAATAATTTGTTGGCAGGTATATGATCTTTGTTTGCCCTAAGCCACAGTAATTACCTCCTTGCCCCAAGTAGGCAAACAGGCTCTAAGCTTTTTAAGCCTAATCCTTTATAATGGGGGGTTACTGTTATTATTTGGGGTGATAGAAAATTTTTAACAAAAACACCAAAACTATTAGTTACTTTATATTTTTTTTTTTATTTTGCAAATAATCTAATTACATTTCAGATTTTGAGGGGAAGATCTATTTCTAATCCCTGAAGCACTGTTAAAATTGTAGCACATTTGCTTTTTGGTCATTTATGTGTATATATATTTAAAAAATGTATCATTCCATACACTTTTATAGCCTGTATTTTAAAATTTATTTCAAATTTTTATGTAGCTAATCTGTCTTGATCTTCATTTTTGAAAGAACATGAAATTTATTGTTTGTGGAAAAACCATGTTTATTATTTTAAAATTTATATAAAAGTACAAAATAAAAAGAAAACTCCCACATATTAACACTCAAAGATATCCATTGACAGTAGTCAGTGCTTGTGATTCTAGAATAGATGTAACTTTATAAAAATAGTTTTAATATTTTTGAAGATTTAACTTTATCAACTAGTAGGCAATTTTAATGATATATATTAAATATAATTTTACTTGAAACTTCAAATAAATATTTTTTCAGAATAAGATATATTATTCCTTGAAACATTCTTCCATAGTTAAGAGAAAAGATTATGAAAAACATGAAGATATGGTGTCATTACTTTATTGAGAAATAACATACAAAGAGTAAAGTGCACAAATCTTAGTATAGGTGTCATTGGTGTTTTTAAATTGTGTTTCAGCGTAGACAGTGTCTATTAGACTTCTTCCCAGTTCCTTTTCCCTACTTCGCGTCTTAATCTTTATATATTGCATGATTTATTACATTTAGTTCTATAATAGTAATTCCCACAGTTCTTAAGTCTTAGCTATATATTTAAATGAATTTTAAAACCATTTCTAGTGCTTAACTGTGACTTGCTCCATTTCTGAGTTCCTGATTTGATTGACGTCTTGGTTGGTCTAGATTTTGCCATCAAGCACTTTCTTTCTTTCTTTGAAAGGATCATGGGTGCTGCCTTCCCTGAGGTCTTGCATGGTTAATAACGTATTGACCTCTTCCCTTTATCCTTGGCTGGGCGTAAGATTCATGAATGCTTCTTTCTTCCCCTCAAGATGCTGTAGATATTGCTCTGCTGTTTTCTTTTTTTGTTTAATATTTTTTTTTTTTTAATAGATGGGTCTCACTCTGTTGCCCAGGCTGAGTGCAGTGGTGTGATCGTAGCTTATTGCAGCCTCAAAATTCTTGGCTCTGTTAGGGTGTAAAGCTTAGTAGGTGCTTATAGTGTGGGTGTAGAAAGATTTCTCATGTAGAGATTAGGACAGAAGGAAGAGGTTTATTTGCCTTTCTCTGGAGAAGAGGAAAAGGACCAGCACAGAGGTGGAAAAGGAAGAATGTGCTGGCCCCTGAAAACCAGCTATTGAGGCTTCATGAAGGGGGTTATAACAATGGCAGGGTACAGAAACTGCTGCACCCGCTCCTTCCTGTCTTCTTAGTGGCAGGCAGATAACAAAAACTGCAAGGATGTCAAAGTCCAAGAGTTGGCTTCCCTGCCTTTCCTTGGAGATGGGATTATCACAGGAGATGTGAATCTGTGCTTTATATATAGTTGAGGCTGTAGCTCATTCTCCTGCTGTTTACTTGGGAACTCAGTAAAAGCAGATTCTCAAAAAGGAAAAAAAAAGAAAAACCCCAATTTTGAAAGAGGATTTGTATCTCTTCTCTGTCCATTCAGCTCTTTTCAGAAGTTGTACAAAACAGAACTCCTGAAGAGTGCCTGTTAGTGAAAGAACTCACAGGATTGATCTGTAACTGTTACTGGGAAAATTGTGGGATTAGGTATTTTCCTGCTGCTTTTGCAGGGTCTCCCCTTTCACTTAAGCAATGTTCCTGCCTCAGCCTCCTCAGTGGCTCTGCTGTTTTCTGAAATTCGTTGTCTTGGAGAAGTCTCTTCTAACCAGATACCTACAGATTCTTTGTGCTGTTTCTGAACTCACCAACTGTTCATTAGTCCATATCATTTTTTTTCTGGGATGGTTTGTCCTCTTTGCTTGATAGTTAGGTCTTTTATTTTTATTTTTTTTATTTTAGGAAACTTACCTTCTGTAATAAAATATTCAACTTTTCCATTCTGTTTTTTCCTCCTTCAGGAATACCCATTAATCATATGTTTTCTCTTTATTATCCTCCATATTTATCATTTTGATGATGATTTTGATAATGCTAGAGCTGTCCTATAAGTTTACTTGGACAGTAAACTTGGACAGTAAATAAGGAGTTCTCTCTGCTTGAGCATTTAGCATGCTTCTGGGTCAGTTTGTTTTTTAAGCGGACCCTCTATACTTGGAGCTATGATAAATACCTTCATGCATAGATCTTTTTCTCTATTCAGAATATTTCCTCAGTTTTTTGTCTGGATCATGACTTTAAATCAGTGAACTCTAGATACTGGTCTCCATCTATGGTCCATCCTTCCTTCCCTCATGTTCCTAGTGACCTCCCTGAGTTTGTACCCTAAATATGATCTTTACAAATAAGCTGACTCCCATGTCTGCGCAAGAATACTTAACTGCAGACTTGCATAGGTCTCTTGAGAAAGAATCATATCTCCTGCTCTGGGATACAGAAGAATTGGCTTTTCCAGCCTTGTTGAGTCCCAAATTATTGGTATCTCAATTGATTTATTAATATATTGCAGAACTTAGAACACACTACCCTTATTAGTCTATATTTCTTTACATTTCTGCTTGCAAACTGGCCAATTCTTGCCTGTTTTCATCTTTTATAGTAGCTTAGTAAGAGCAGTACAAGATGTAAGCGGGGACACATCAATGTTCAGTTTCTAACTGCCTCCCCTAAAGCTACAGATTCAGGTGACACAGGGTCTGTCTGCCAAGTTGTTGAACTTTTAGAAAATGTTATGCTACAGTGTAACAAGGGTTACCAGCTTTCTAGTCTGCAATATCTATTTTCTCACCACCCTCCCCTTCCACCTGCTAAGCCAGTGCCAAAATATGATTTTTGATACTGTAGTGACTTATTTCTAGGTATCATTTTCTGCTTTAGCTAAGAGTATAGGCTAAAATCTTTGCGATTTATAAATTGAAAATAATTTACCCCTTTGTCAGTTGCTTTTTAACATCAGTTTGTTGTCATTTTTGTAATGTTAGTTTTTTTCTCTTTTGAATTCATTAATCTTTTTATGGCTTCTAGATTTTGAGTCCTAGCTAACAAGGTTTTTACCTTGTTGATTAAAGAGGGCTAGAGGTAACATGAGAGAAGAGACTTGTATGACAGAGTCTGAGGAAAAGAAAGAAACCTAGTAAGGTAAGCCTAGGTCTAGGCAGGGATACTTGACTACAGCAATGACTTATGTGTAAATTAGCCAGACTTGGTCTCTGCAACACCTAGTCTGTGTTTTATATTTATTCTGATTTCTCATGTCCCAAACTTATTTATTAGTATTTCCTCTACAGCTCTTGCCCTCAGTCTCTCTCGAGTTAGAGAATCCTTTTTATGATTATTTCTTATTAGTCAGAAGATATTGAAGAACTATTTTACAATTTTTAAAAATTATATTAGGGAAGAGAGACTGTTACTTAATAAAAGAGACCAAAGACACGTAACCTCAATTCAAACAGACCAACTGTAAAGTAACATTTTGGGGACAGTTGGTATAATTTGAATGTGGACTGGGCATTAGTTTATATTAAGGCATTATTATTCATTTTGTTAGGTGAAATAATGGCATGGTGTTTTTGTATTACATTATTTTTTAAACAGACTTTGTCAGCTAGAGATGCATACAGAAGTACTTATGGGTAAAATGTTACGATGTGGGATTTTCTTTAAGATGTTTTAGGAAAAAAGTGGTAGTTGTGGCTATAGGATATAGATATAACCATATTGATCAAATACTGATCACTATCGAAGGTAGGTGATGGATACATGGGATGCATTATTCTCTTCTTTCTACTTTTTGTATATGTTTGAAAATACCCATAATGAAAAGTTTAAAAAGACTAAATATAAAACTAACACTTGTTATTATAGGAAACCTTGAAAAATAGAGAAAAGCCCAAAGGGACAAAAAAAGAACATGATCCCACCACCCAGACACCTACTATTAAGATTTTGATCCTACTACTCTTTTTTCCATGTATAAATATGTGCATATACATTAATTTTTTTAAAAAAGGGTTATGGAGGTTATTCAGTATCTACATTTTATAACTTGGTATGTTAACCTTTCAGTGTATCATGAATAATAGTCCTCAACATTATTTTGGTGGCTTCACAGCATTTCAACTTACAGATGTGTCACAATTTAATCATTTCACTATCATTGGACTTTTAGGTGGTTTCTTATCTTTCACCACTGTAAACATAAGCATCCTTGTGAGTAAATGATTGCTCACATCTATAAATAGTTCTTTAGGCCACACACCTAGAAGTGAACCATTGGGTCAGAGGGCGTATACAACATACAATTCGATACAAATTGTAAATTACCCTTCAGTAGGTGGTCCCAGCTTGTCCCTGCACCAGCAATAAATGGAAGTGCTTGTTTTTCTGTATTTGCAAAGCCAAAAGATGACTTGTTCAACCCCGTAATGAATACAGCAGAGTGATGGAGTATAATTATTGCACAGAGGTACTGATTCTTAAGTGGATGAATTAAAGCCAGGGTGTGGTAGCGACAGGCAAGGCCAGTTGATTGGGCTCTGCATGGTCCCATATGCCTGGGTTTTATCAGCGAAGGGGCTCTGGGCTTATGGAGAACCCCACTGTCTCTGGTCCTGCAGGGGAATCCTTGATCTGGCCCATAAGCCTATGGCTTCAGATCAGTGGCATGTATTGAGCCACCTCTTCTCCAGTTTTTATGATGTCACATCTCTTGGACAGCTTCTGTAGGTAGTTTGGCATGCATTTCAGTGTGGTCATTTCTTAATGTGTGCATTCTTATGGGTAAGCTCACCAGGAAGGTCTCCTTTTATACCATCTTTGAAGACTGACATATCATCCGTACTCAGTCTTGTTTCAGTGCTTTTTAGTTTATCTTGGTGTTGTGTTTGATGATGTTGCAAAATCTACAGTGTGTTTAAATTTTAAGGCTTTCATGCAGTAATGGTTTAACATTCATCTACGAACTGCCAAGTTATATTCATGTCTGTATGCATGTTCTACATTCCACATTATTGACTTGTTCTGTTCCATTGGTCAGTGATATCTCAAAGCTATCAAAGGACAGAATCCTTATGCTAGCTTTTTGTCTAAGGGACTCTAACTTAGTAGTGAGTCTTGGTTCAAGTTTAGAGTTTAATGTAGTCAAACAGAAAAGACAATTATACAGCAAATCAGCAAATGATAAACCTAGAAAATGAAAAAGTATTACACAAACTACTCTTGACAGAGCTCCCTTTAACACAGAAAATATAGTATTAAGAATATAATAAAATGATTCTCTGTATTCTTTTTAGGGAAATTAGATCCTAATGAAAATACCTTTGAACTTAATTGTCTTTGTGTGATTTTCTATTAATAAAACCTTTATCAATTTGACACACATCCCTTAAGAGTATCTGAAATCTGCCATCTTCTCAGAATAGTCAGACACAACTTAGCTACCATGGATTTCCCATGTAGCCTGTGAATATCTGTAAGAGTGAGAGAAGTGATTATAATCACCCTCTCCCAGATAGTCATTTATTATTATATCACTTGGCTGCCTCCTGTGCAAAGCTTAAAACTAACTGTTTAGGACCCTGAAATTAGAGTGATTAATCAGAGAGGAACTTAGTTTATTAATCATTTTTTGAATAGAGTGATTTTTTTTCATTTTAAAATATAAATTTGCCTGAAGGTCTGTTATCATCACCTTGACATTGGGAGCTATAAGTCACTCTGGAGTGACAGTGGTTGGAGCACAGCTGGCTACCAGTTGTTTGATGAAAATCTTGACTCTGAGCAGTTTGTCATAGTTTGGAGTAAGCCATAATGGCAGTTTGTGGGGAGTAGGTTTTGTGAGGGAGGGGCGCTCCCTATTTTTAATGACAGTTGTTCTAGGGCCATCTGTAATAAGGGATGCCTCCCCTTGCTCAGTGGACCTATATTTTGCTTCTCTTTCATTGTTTGATGGAAATTATAGGACACTGAGAAAGTGAAAGTGGATCAAAGGGTTTCAATGCCTTTTATTCCTCCCTAAATCAGTTTGCTAGGGCTTCATAACAGTACCAAAAGCTGGGTGGCTTACAACAACAGAAACTTATTATTTCACAGTTCTAGAGGCTACAAGTCCAAAGTTAAGGTGTCAGCAGGGTTGGTTCCTTCTGGGGAGTGTGGGGGAAAATAGGTTCCCTGCCTCTCTCTTGGCTTCTGGTAGTTTACCTGCAATCTCTGGGGTTCCTTGGCTTGTAGATGTATCACCCTGTTCTCTGTCATCATGTTCATGTGGCATTCTTTGTATGTGTCTCTGTGTCCAAATTTCCCTTTTTAAGAAAGATATCAGTCATACTAGATTAGGGCCCACTCTAATGTCCTCATTTTAACTTGAACACCTTTATAAAACTCTATCAAAATAAAGTGATGTCCTGAGGTACTAGGGCTCTAGTGTGTCCTTTTTTGGGGGGGACACAGTTAAGCCTATATCACTCCCATAGTGACAAACAGTTCCCACTGTGCTTCTGCACTTGACTTGGGGCAGGACTCTCCCCTATCCACATGGTCCGGGGCCTCAGTGCTGCTTTCTTGGTTTGGAGGCAAGCCTCTGCTGACCTGAGCCGGGTTGGGGTGGGAATAGAAGAGATTCTGATGCTTTTTATTTCTTTATTAGTCGGTGCAGAAATTATGAGCCCTAGTGACATCCAGTAATAACTGTTTTCCCTGATTTGAGACATGAAGGGGTAAGCTTCTCCTTATTCTTCTGTAACAACAAAACAAACAAGCAGGCAAGCATGAGTTCCAAATGAAGAGCAGCTTTACGAAGGGAATTCTTAGGCTTCCAAGTTCCCCCTTCTCACAGTGAGCAGCTGTTCTCTGGGAAGCGGCACCCAGTCTCCCGTGTACCTTGCTGGAGAACAATAGACATTAGTCATAGTCTGTTAATTCTTTCTGTTTCCCGTGAGAAAAAGAATGTGTTAACATGGTGCTGCCAGAAAGTCTCAGGCCCATGTTTGAGCTCTCCCTAAGGATCTTCTGTAACATCAAAAGAGGCGTCCTAAGCAACCTCCAAATGGGGATCTTTTAAGGATATCGGGGCCTTTGCCCCTGAGTGTTATAACCCTTGAGTTGGGGAAGTTTATAGCAGAGCCACGGCTAGAGCTGTTCTCACTGTGCATGTGTGTATATGTGTTGTGCAGACACCAGCTGGAGATGCCGGGACATTACTCTCATCTGGCTGCCTTCTATGAGGACAAGAAAGGGGTGCTCCATGCCAGCCCCGGCAGAGGCAGCAGCCTGCCCCCTGTCTACTGGCTGCCTTCCATCCACCAATACATGTACCCTGAGATGAAGGTGAGGCCAGCTGTGTTCTCACACAGTGCTGGACTTGTGTCTGGGTTCAGTAGCTGTGTATGAATTTTTAAATGAACAAGGAATTTATGTCTTGGGCTCTTGCAAAAAGTCTGCTTTCAGTAGGTTGTAACATAAAAGCATTTGAATTAGTTTAACACATAAGGTGACATAACTTAAGCACTGTGCTTTCTAGTCATCTGTATAATCGTAGTACAAGTAGGCCAGTTGTGCTGGACTCCTAGTGGGGAAAAGATAGATTTGATTCCATTGATTGCTTCAGGTATTTTAAAGCCAGATATTTGAAATAAAGATGAAGCATTTGATGAACAAGTATGATATTTGTTAATGTATTTTTAATATTACTTTATTTTATAGCTTACCTGAAGTACTTGGCTTTGGTACTAGAATTATGTTTGTTTACAGTTAACAAAACACCTGGCCAAGCATTAGCTGTTGGAAGAATATAAAAATGACTAAGCACATGAATCTTTTTTTTTTCTTTTCCTTCTTGCCTTGCCTGTGGTAGGTCACAAGATATTTCAGTGGAAACTTGGGGTTCCCCTTGTAGAGAAATTATGCCATGAGTTCAAGGGAGAGCCCTTGGAAGGTGTCTTGGAAGAGGACTTTGCCCCTGAGTATTTGGCTAGGTGGAAAGTGAAGAATGCTAATTCCAGACTGAGGGAAGGTGTGAGCAGTAGTGAGAGCCATGGCCTACCACTTTTCCAGCACCTTCTGTGAGTTAGGCATTATGCTAACTATTGATACCTGTTGCAGCACTCTTTAAGTGGTTTTATCAGGTGGTCATGCAAGAAAAGATTGGAGAAATAGGTTGGAATCAGATTATAGAGCATCTTAATTACTAGACCATGGAATTGGAACCTAACACATATCAGCTGGGGTCTTTCAGGAAAACAGAGGCCATGTCAGGTATTTCAAACTAATTCAATACAGGGAATCAGTAATATAGGAGTTGGAAGACTGAAGGAGTAAAAAGGGAACTAGTATATTAGCAATTACAAACAGCAGCCACCACCTGTGTTAGTCATCTATTGTGATGATAACACTATCATCTGTTGTGATATTGTGATGATAATGTGATATAACACATTACCCTGAAATTAATGGTTTAAACAGTATGTGTTTATCTCACAGTTTCTGTGAGTCAAGAATATGGCATGGTTTAACTGGGTCCTCTGCTTTATGGTCTGTAGTCAAGGTATCTGCCAGGGTTGGGGTCTCATCTGAAAGCTTGACTGGGGAAGTATCTGCTTCTGAGCTCATGTGCGTGTTGGCAGGATTAAATTTCTTGAGGGCTGTTGAACTGAAGGCCTCAGTGCCATGCCGGCCGTTTGCTGGAGGCCGCCCTCAGTGCTCAGCCATGTGGGTCTCTCCAGTGTGGCAGCTTGCTTCATCAAAGCCAGCGAGAGCCAGCTAGCAAGAGGAAGTCAGAACCCTTTGTATTCTAGTCATGGAAGTGACCGCCCAGCAATGTTACCATATTCTCTTGGTTAGAAACAAGTTACTCAAGAGGAAGAGATTGCATAAGGCTGTAAATGGCGAGAGGGGGGGCACTGGGGGCTGTCTTAGAGGCTGTCAGTCACACACCTCTGGGGCTGGGATCACTAAGAGGAAGGAGTGGCATTCTCAAAACCATGGGAGCCTGGAGGAGCCCTGCAGGCCAGTGCTCAGATCCCTGAGGGTGGCACCAGGCATCTGGTGCAGGGACCGCTCAGGAAACATGGCTCTACCTATGCTGAGAGTGCTCTGAAGAGCCAGAGGTCAGAGTCACAGGTGTCTTCTTTTGTTGGAGAAAGACTAGCAGGGGCAAGACACCAAAGAGTGTCCTTCTCCTTTCATTCTGCCTTCTGGTCTCCGGTCTTTACCCCCATTGAAAAAACCTTGCAGGAAGCCAGTTGGCATAGGAATCCAGGAAATGTGGTTTGCTGATTTCCCAGCCCAGAGCATGGGCTGAGAGACAGTGATTAGAAATGGCCCGAGAGCCACTGGGGGATTCTATTCTTGCGCTGACCCGAACCCTGCTCTCTTTCTATTTGTTCCTGACTCTCTGACTCAAATTACTGCTAGAATGTCTCCAACCCCACCGGGATGTGACCAGTATCTGACCTGGATATCCCTGGACTCCTCTTCCCAAGAGGCCAAGGAAAAGGGACAAAGGGAGAAAAAGGAAAATTGCTTTATGCTTTTGCCCTATTGAAAGCAGCTCATCAAAATACCTGTTAGACTGAGGAGATACAGGGAAAAGGGTACTTTCATAGGTTACAGATACAGATCATTTTAAAAAAACAATGTCAACACATCAAAATTGAGAATATATGTACCTTTTATTTCAGTAGCTTTACTCCTCAGGATCTGTCCAGAGGACAGAATGATCTGTGTTAAGAATATTCAGTGACCATTAACTAAAGTCAGTGGCAAAAGAAAAAAAAAGAAAAGCAAAAAAATTAAAAATAAAGAAAAAGAAAGGACGGTATTCTTGGCAAAGGTACCAGCACATTACATCATCTCTTATGTTGAAACTTATATGTCACTTCCTCCAGGAAGTCTTCTCTGTCTCTGCCAGAATGAGGCCAGGCACCCTCCTGTTTGCTGCAGCAACGTGTCCTCCCACATGGCTCTCATCAGGCTGGATTTTAATTGCTTGTTTACCTAACTTTCTCCCACCAGCCTATAAACTATGAGGGCAGGGACTGGGTCTTTTTTGTTCATTGTGGAACTAGAATACTTAGTGCTTGGCACAAAGTAAGCACATAAGGAATATTTCTTGAATGAATGCATACGTGCATCCATGAATGAACTAATAAATAAAATCAGAATTAAGGACTGATCATTTCTTCTAGGATTCTAAGGCCCAAGATATACTGGGCAAGGCCTGCCAGGCTCCCGAGCAGTGGAGGCACACATTAAGGCCTTGAAGCTAAGCAGCGGGAAGGCTGGGAAGACTTGGGGCGTGCTTTGGCACCCTTTTCTATCTAGTTGCTGTTTGAATTTGATGAAAGACAGTGATTGGAGGGATCCTACCAGACTTTGTCACTTGCTGCCTCTCTTGGTGATTTGGGATGTGGTGGCAGAGGAGGGCGGCCCAGGGCACACTCAGTGGAGGGCAGCCTTTCTCCTGGAGTGGGACAGATGAATGGTGTCAGTGCAGGGCTCATGGCTTGGAAAGGGAAATCCTCTCCAGGTAGCGCAGGTATGGCTTCAGAGGGCCGAGAATAGCCCTGGTCTGGGCTGACGGAGCACAGAGGCTGCCTCAAGGCTCTGCTGTATGTCCCCCTGAAGGTTCCAAGTTGTTAAACCTTGGCATGTGGCCTTAGTGTGGTGCCTTTGTTCAGACATGGTCTTGCCTGTGTCCCTAATGGGTGACAAGCACTCCGACTTCTGACACTTTGGCATGGAAGTGACCTTCTGAAAACTGCACAGGATGCCACTTTGAAGCCTCTCTGTTTTGTCTAGTAGTAGTCACTGCATATGTTTGTGCCTGTGTGCTGGGTCCTTGATGTTTTGTCTCAGGGGGTCCTTATGGCCATGGGAGGTAGGCAGTGGCCTCCCGTTTCACAGATAAGGACCTTGAACCAGAAACAGTAGCTGACCTTCCCGAGGCCTCCCTGTTAATAAGTAACAGAGCCAGGATTGCTCTTGACCCCTGGGATGTTCCTTGGCTCGGGGCTCCTAGGAGGCAGCCTGCAGAGGGTGCCGGGCCTTTGCAGTTGCATCAAAAGGAAGAGCGGTGGGAGGTGAAGTGCAGGGTTCATGCCAGTGGGCCCTTTCTGCCTGTGACCCATGCGGGCATCTCGTCTTATATGGTAGCCAGTCCCCGTGTATTTGGGAATCTGATCTGGGACTGTTTGCTCATCATTTTATTACTCACAGAGCTCAACAGTGTTTTTCAGTTGAGTTTTCTTACTGAGTTGTACTGTCTCTTCAGAGACACTTTTATTTCTGACTTGTAAAAAGTTAAATTAAGCTTTGTTTCCTTTTACCTCTTTCTCTTGAGTAGTCAATGATCCCTAAACTCCACCTTGAGTGTATCAGGGGAGCTGTTGTATTTTAGAAGTTTAAAGATAACACTCTGAAGGTGAAAAACATCATTTTGTGTGGACACAGCATCCCTTAATGTATCTGTTTGGCTGTACTTTAGATTTGGGGGGCGGTGTTTAGCATACACCTGCATTGGATATTTTTTGCAGTATTTTTAAAAAGCTGTTCTTCCTCCCCTTCTCCTCTCCCACCCCCTTTTAATTTTTTCAGATCACACACCCAGCTGGCTGCATGTCTCAGTTTATTAAGTTCTTTGGAGAACAGATCCTCATCCTCTGGAAATTTGCCTTACTCCGAAAGCGCATTTTGATATTTTCTCCCCCACCTGTGGGCGTTGTGTGCTACAGAGGTAACTAGAAGCCAGAGTCAGGCTCTGTTCACGTTCCCCAGGGCAGAAACTTGAGTCTTTCCATCACTGACTAAGCTCAGAAGAGGTCAGGCCACAGCAAGGGCGTCACAGGCGTTAGGCCGAGAGTGACGTGACTGGATGTGGAGTCTGGGGCTGGGTAGCAGAAGGGTTGGGTGACCCATCAGCAGCCTGGCAAGAGGTAAGATTCTGGATTAAAGCAGAGAAGATGGATTCTAGATATATTTAAGAGGTAAACTGCACAAAGTTCGTTGTCTGGTTGGGTTGTAATGGTTCTGATGTGTGAGGTTGTGAGGAAGCGTCCAGGATGACAAGGGTGATGGGACCACTAACATGGCACCACAGAGGGCTGGTATGATAGGGTTAGCGTGGGAGGTGACAAGTGCACACTGCCTGGGAGGTCCTCCTGGGGGACAGTCGCCCACCTCTGTGTAGCGGAGCCGGGACCTTTGGGGAAACTCAGGCTGAGACAAAGATTTGAAAGTGGCGTATAGATTGCACTGATGATGGGATGTGCAGTGTCACCTGGTGGTAGGGGAGTGCAGAGGTGTGCCAGGTGCAGGAGGGGGACTGATAGGGTGGAGGGACAGAGGGGACTGAGGGGCAACAGGCGGAAGGGAGGGGCAACCGGAAGATGCAAGGGGTAGGCTGGAATTCTGAGAAAGTGGAAAGCCAACGGTGTCAAGTTTTAAGCAAGACCAGTGAGAGTGAAATGTCTACTGGGTTTGGTAAGAATGTTGTTGATGTGACCTCGAGGGGTTCGCTGTGGGACCCTGAAAGGCTTGCCCCCCAGTCTCCTCAGAATGCCAGGACCACCTGGTCGGGAGGAAGCGGGTAGCAGAGCGAGGCCCTCCACGGCTTCCTGGAGGCTGGCTGTGCAGAGAAGGTGCCGAGCAGCAGCCTTTGATGCAGGGGAGCGGGGCGCAGACTCTTCCCCTCCCTTCTTCTGTCCCTGCAGTGTACTGCTGCTGCTGCCTGGCCAACGTCTCGCTGCCTGGCATCGGGGGCACCATTCCTGAGTCCAAGCCTTTCTTCTACGTGAACGTGGCTGACATCGAGAGCCTGGAGGTAGAGGTGTCCTATGTGGCCTGTGAGTACAGGGCCCTGCCCTTGTGTCCCAGCCCTTCCCCTCCTCCCAGACACGGGGCTCCTGGACTCCTTGTTTCCCTGGTGGGCTTGGGCGTGTTCCCGCCGCTCTGACCTAGGGTTCCGCAGGCACCACAGAGAAGATATTCGAGGAGAAGCGGGAGCTGTACGACGTCTATGTGGATAACCAGAATGTGAAGACGCACCACGACCACCTGCAGCCGCTGCTGAAGATCAACAGTGCGGACAGGGAGAAGTATCGGCGGCTCAACGAACAGAGGTAGCAGCAGCAGCTGGGGGCTGGGAGAGGCCTCTGCTGGCCCAGGTGCTCTGCTCTTCCCAGGACAGCCCCAGGGTGTGGTGGTCCCTCTGTAAAGCCTGTCCTGCTGCCTCACCCTTCGCAATGCATTTCTGCCAGACTGATGTGCCCAGGTGGAAGTGAAGGGAAGCCATACAGTGGAAGAGGCCAGGCCCCCTGCGTATTGCCCTGATGGGAGGGCAGCAGATGCGCGTGGCTGGTGTCTTTCTGATACTCTTTGGGATCTGTGAGCCCAGGGAAGGGCAGCTAGGCTAGCTTCCAGAAACTCCAATGACCGTGTTTAGATTTGCCCATGTGTGTGTTGACAACAGTCACTTAATGAGTATCTCCATTGTGTGGATCACTGTATTGGAAACTTGTTTATGCATTATCTCCTGTAATTCTTAATAATTCGGTGATCCTGTGAAATAAATGGAACCATCCTCATCCCCATTTGATGGACAGTTAGGAAATATTATCATTTGCCCGAGATTATCAGGGGCAGAACTAGGCCTAGACCCTAGGGTTTTTGAGTCCAAGCCCTGTTTATCCCTTTCCTGTCCCTTGTTTCCCTGCCTTTGGATCCGTGCTGCTTCCTGGGAGGTGGTGATCTATTGCAGGTGCCTGGCTGGTGCCTCACCTGTGACTGGGGTCCTGGGAGCTGCACCAGAATCTGATGGTGGTCTCCTTCCCGACAGGCAGATGTTGTTGTATTCCCAGGAAGTAGAAGAAGACTACAACCCTTGTGAAGAGGACCTGTTTGTGCTGTGAGTCTTGGGCCTTGGCTGTGGGGTCTCCCCAAGGGTCCTGTCTACACTAACTGCTTTGGATGACCTGGGTCCCTCCCATGTCACCCACTGAGGTCCAGGGATGCCCTTTATTGCTGCCAAGGGCACTTAGAGCAACCTGGAGCCCTGAAATGCCATTAGGGAGGACCCAGAGGACTTAGAGAATAAGCAGGGGTCCCAGCGTTGGTTTTCTTTTTGGGCTTTTTATGTCCAGGATGTCCACTGCATAGAAGCTCCTTCTGTCCCTCAGGACTCAGGGACTTCTGATCCATTGCTTTCTTCCAATAGAGCAATTCCTTGTGCTGAGTATTATGTGATAATCTGAAATTTTAACTCTTGAATTGAATGAAATTTCTTTCTCCTAGATCTGTTAGTGGTGAGCAGGAGCCAGGCCTTTACACCTTAAGGCACTAATTTTGTCGCTGAGCGGCTGAGTGCAGTAGCCCTCAGTGATGGGAACAGAGTTGTAACTGAAGCAGAAACAACTCCCCCAGCTTCCTGTTTCCTCTTTCTAACCCACATCCGGGGATAGGATTAGGAAACAACATTTGTGGCTTGATGTAAGAAACTTAATGTGGGCATTTCTACGAAGGTGCAACACCTCGATTCTGATAGTGGGCTTTCTGATACCTGCATGCTGTTTAGGTGGAAAGTGGCTGGGACTTGAGCAGAGCCACAGTCTCACGAAGGTTTGGCAGGTGCCATCGCCTCTGAAATCCCTGTGTACCCAGAGCTGCTTTAGGCCCTGGGCCCCTTTGTTGAACCTAAGAGCTCTGGGGACACACCTTACGTGGACGGTGAATGCCTTCCTGCACGTGGCTCATTTGCCCACAACAGTGCTCGAAAGCAGTGCCTTGTAAATCTTGTGCTGTGCATAATCCTGCTTCTCCCAAAGAGTAATCAAAGGAGAACACACATCCGGGTACAGTGTTGGCTCTGCAGCTTGTCTCTCCATCCCCCTCCACCTCCACCTCCAGAATATCCCTGTACCTGCCTCAGCTCCTCTGATCTCTGCCTTTTCTGTGTGGACACTGTCAGTCTGGGGCTGTCTACAGTGGCTCAGGGTCTGGAGGACCTCTTCCAAGCCCTTCTTTTCTCAGGAAGGCTCATCTCCTGTCGCTAGCTCTAGTTACCTATCCAGGGCTTTGAAGGTGAATTTCAGTTTCTCACTTTAAGTCTTGGTTGGCCTCAGAACTACATTACCAAGTTTGTTTGTTTGTTTGTTTTTATTCCCCCCCCCTTTTCTCTTCCCCCTATGACTAAGCTGAAAGAGGAAAGCAGAGTGTGGGGCCTCTCCCTGAGGCTGTGTTTAAACCCTGGTAACTTCCCTCTTACCAGGAAAATGAATTTTTGGCAATCAGGCCATTGCATGCTAGGAGATTTCTCCAGTCATACTGTGATTAATGTCAAATGGTTTCATCGCTAACCTTAATAGCACTTAATAATTGTTTAACTTTCACTCTGTTTTCTTCCTTTAAAGGATACATTTGATTTATTTTTGAAGCTATTAAAAAGCATATTAAAACAGTATAGCTTTGGTTCTCTGTGTGTGGATTATCTGGTGAACTTCTTTGTTTTCTTTCCTCCCTTTCCTCTGTCTTGTCTTGCCAATTCAGGTTTTTCTTAGAACAAAACAACCGGATATTTCAGACTTTGTTAGAGGTGTCTGCCAGTCAAGACAAAACTCTGACAGCAGAGCATGCCCGGGGCATGGGTCTGGACCCCCAAGGAGACCGCAGCTTTCTCATGGACCTGCTGGAGGCCTATGGCATCGATGTCATGTTGGTCATTGACAACCCCTGTTGCCCATAGGAAGAGTGACACAGAGCTGCAGAGCCACTCATGTGAGGTGATACCAGCCTGGAGTTCACCCTAGACCCCTAAAGGGCCTCATTTTTTATTAAGTTTACACAAAGGAATATTGTTTATACTTTCCATCAAATGTAATTTTTGTAATTTCCTTTCTGCCCTTTGAACCTAGAGGTAAGGTAAGACTGCCCTGGTTTTGCGTCCTGCTTTGCTGTAGGGCACTGGAATCTGCCACTTTCTCCTAGAGCTGCTTGTCCTTTGACTTTGGTCTTAGGAGTTGTTTCACTCTGAGAGGGCTGAGCCCTGGAAACGTTGGGGATGGACTGTTCAGAATGTCTGTATGGTCTTTGTCCCTTGGTATACTCAAGAATGAGACAACCATCTGTCAAGTGTGGCCTTAGATACTCATCTGCCTAAAGGTGGAAACTAGACCAGATGACCTGTCAAGGTTTTTACCAGTTGTAAAAGTCGGTAGTCTGGGGATCAAATCTCTCTTCTTGTTCACTAGGGCAACTCTGTCTTCTCTGTTCACTTGAGTGGGGACCACAAAAGGACAAAAGGATATTTCTGACACCAAATATCAGTGTCTCTTAAGGACAGAATGACAGGGAGAGGTTGCTCATCAGTGAGCTGAAAACTAAAATTGTAGAATGAAGCCTTGAAACCTTCCTCAAAGTAACTTAATGGTGGGAACTCAGTGGAATATTCCTCTTTCTCTGAACCCCTCCTCTTAAGATGGATTGGTGAATTCCTTAAGGGCCAGTGCTGGCCTTGGAGCTTGCAAGCAAAGTCATTTTACAAGTTAATCTCTTTTAAGGGCTAAACATCCTCCTGGAGTAATTTGGGTATTTTTAAAGGGCAGAGTTTGGGCTCCCAAAAGGTAGAGCCCTTGAGGTTCAAGCAACATAGAGAAGCAGCTCTAAGTTTCTTGATTGGGACGATAGTGCTCTAGAGGCACTAGCATCAGTGCCTGTGGATCAACACAGATTTACTGGGTCTCAGAGTATAGAAAAGATCTGAGCTGCTTGACTCAGAGGTTGGAGTGTGATGTTAACAAGACTGTTTATTACTTTGGAGCCCTGACAAACTTTTCCTTAGCAGAAGCAGCATTCCTTAGGCTGAGGTAACTGGGTCCAGAGACCTAACAGATTTGTTAGAAAATGTGACAGTGCCTTCATCTAGGAAAGTGGTCTGGAACTCGAGTGTCAGTGGCAAGTTTATCCGCCGCCTTCTGAGGTGTTTTGGTCTGGGCCGGGTCCTCTTGCTACCTGCCTAGAAGGATGGGAGCGTTAGCAAGACAGTATTCGTCAGTCAGAAAGCCAGCTCCTGTGAGTTGAGTTTAGGCCTTTTTCGCCAAAGTTGAGAATTTCGACTTGGGATACTGGTTTTTTATGACAATTTCTTCCTCTTCACCTTTCTGCCCTGTTTGTTATTGGAACAGACATGGATGCGTCCATGTGTCTGACCAAGCCCAGCAGAGACAGATAACCTTCAAATGGATGGGTTGCATGTCTCACCTCAAGATGAGGTTCTTAGGGCTTCTTTATTTAAGAGTATTTTCACTGTAGCTCCTTGATATGGAATTCAAGACTGAAGGAATTCACATGTGGAAATGCAAATAGACATCAGTTAATCAAGGTAGGATCTTTTATGTAAATATATAAATAAGTTTGGGTATTGAAATGTAAACTGTACAACTAATACATTTTTCTCTTTTGTAGTGTGGGTTTATTAATAGCTCTCATTTCAGTAACATGCTTACAAAAGAAACAAATTCTGTATTTAGAAGCTTTAGCTTCACCTGTTCTTCCCTTTTATGAACAACCCTCTCTTGCCTCTCTAGGGTTGGGGGGAACTTCCTAACTTGGGGCAGGTGATGGTTTAGTGGTCCTGAGGCTCAGGGTGTCCTCAGTTGGGGGTGAGTGGCTAGACACAGGAGTAGGTTGAAAGGAAAGGCCTGCTTCTCCTGGGGGACATAGGCAGACCCTTTTTGTCTGGTATCCAGGAATTTGCTGCAAGTACACCAGTTTAAACATTTTTGCTCCAGAGCCTTCTGCATGCAAACACTTTTGTTTTCTTGCTGCTTTAACTCCAAGCTCAGAAGAACTCATGTAAGGATAACAGGGTGAAGACGAGGGTCCTGTATTTTCCTCTGAATGGTGAGTCAGGACTTCTGGGTTGCTCCTCATGTCAAGCTTTTCTGCCCACCTATCTGTCTGGCATCTCCATGTGTCTATCCTCACAGTCACACAGAGGGCCTGGGTACAGGTGGGCCCTCGGGGGGAATGTCCCAGGGAGGCAGTGCCATGTCTTAGGTCACAGGTGCCAGGGCTCAGCTGACCCCAAAGCAGAAGTTCTCCCTTCAAGAGGGAAACCAAGGAATCAGTCCTTCCCTGCCTTGCCACCTTCTTCATAGAGCCAGAAATCTTGCACAGAGACTCTGCATGACTGAACAGCAGGTGCATTATCTCTTAGGTTACCTTTGTCACTGGTTGTCATCCTCCGAGTATGTCTTGCCTGGGTTGTGAAGTTACTTTCAAGGTCACCTTTTGAAGGTTGGTTCTGTAAAAAACTCTACTGCCCCACATTGGAAGTCAGCAGGCACAACCCAGCGTCGTTTGCTGCCAGCTCTCTACAGGGGGAGTAGGTTTGTGTGGATACCTCCACAAGTGACAACAGAAGCTAAGAACCATGTGGACCTGCTTTTCTGTCACTCTTGTAATATTTTCTGAAAAACCATCTGCTTTTTTGGGGAAAAGGGTAGTGAACATCCTGCACGTGTAAGCTCTTTTAGGGACAGGTATCATTACCACTGTTGACCTCTCCTGGAGCAGGGTTGGAAACTAGGGTATGGGTGGCTCCTCCCCCTCTCTGCTATTGGGCTTCACCCCTCTCCTGGTTATACTGCTTAGTCCTTCTGGGGAGCTTTAAGCCTTGCCTCATGCTGTGAACCATGTGCTAACTTGTAAATACTTGCTGGTCTGTGATGTCAGGGCTGCCCTATCATTCCAGAATAAGTTAGATTCCTTATGGGGACTAGAATCCAGGTTTGGAGTTGGTATCCACGTAAAATATGATGAAGCCTGTTAAAGAGGATGTTTTCAGTTTTGCAGGCTCAGCAGGTGGTAGTAATACTCAGCCTTTGGGGAAATATCCACTTGTCTCCTGGCTTAGAACTCTTTTTCCATAAGGAATCAAATGGTAGGGCTCATCTCCTACCAGACTTAAAAATGAGCCAAATATTTGTTTAGAATTAGTCTTGGCATTAAACATGAAGCATTCCCCAAGCTGGGTGTAGATCCTTTCCAATGTTACTGTCCCACCTGGGACAATGAGTTAGAAGGCACTCCTTCCCATATCATCATCCATTATGGCATCTCTTCTTCCATGTCAATTCATTGACATGTAGCTATAGAAATAATTTAACATAGGAACTTATATCTATAACTTGTTTTGTTCCGTGTGAAAATCAGGATGGGAAAGAGTAGCACACAGGTGCAGATAATCCCAGATGTCACATGTGAAGATTCATTTATCATGAAACTACTTATATTTTAGCTAGAAGATAGATCATTGTTTTTCGTTCTGGTGGCTATGAGGATGAATTTGCTCTGTCTTGATACACTGAAAACCCTTCAAACACAATAAAAAGATGAACTTACCTTTAAACTGAGGACTTCAGGGAACCTTTGTAAAGGGCAGTAATGAATTAACCTTCTAGTGGTAGGACATCGACCCTCCCAGAAGAGGAAGGGGCCCCAGGGCCACTTTTTCCCCTTTGAAACTGCACAGCCCAGGGAATGGACTGCAATGTTTTCTGCAGTCCCAGTGTAGGTCGTCCTTGGAGAGCTAAAGGATGGAGTGGAGGGGACAGATGACTGAAATTATGATAATCAGCTTGACAGTGAACTTGTCTTAGTATGACAGTACTAAAATGGGCAAGAAAATTAATATGGGGATGAACATGGCAGGCATGGGCTTATCTCCCTGTTAAGTCCCAGGCTAGTGGGCTTGGAATCTGTGAAGTGTCCAGCCCTGCTGTTCCTCAGTTGTACCCTGAGGTGAGAATCCTGCAGAGCCCAAGGCTTACCTCGGCAGGCCCAGCCCCAGCCCTTCTCATGTCAGGAAAACCCTTTTCCAATTCAGGTAGGGGGAGAGGAGGAGTGAAGGGCTCCTTTTACTCCCAAGGCATGGATGTTTAATATTCCATTTCTATTACTAGTATACCTCTGTTCCCAGGAGCTACTGGAGTGTTGTGTGTTACGGGAAAAGGCAAACTGTGAATTAAGTTAATGTTTTCTTACAAGAAATGGGAGTTTATTTTTATATCAATACTACTATGTGATGAACTGAATATGCAGATACTGAAATGGAGGGAAATCTCAAAGCTATAATCCTGGAAGAAATGGGCAGCTTTATAATTTGGTAGCAGCTGAGACCCCATAGAAGTTTTACTGTGTCAGTATTTCACAGAGTGAATTAAGGTGACTGTGCTGTGAAATCTTGACAATACTCTTTAGAAGATGAACATACAAACACCAACCTTAAGTAAAACTCTAGTATAAAAGGGGGTAAGTGTGATCATTCTGATTATTATGTCTCTTATTCAGCTGGAGAGAGGTGGGAGTAGGAGGTAGTTTTATAACTAGCACTTTAATTCATCTTTGGAGCTGGAATTTAGGGGCACTTGGATGAAAAATTATGATGTAGAAATAAAGCCCTGGTTCCATCTTTTTAGAATTTATTCTAGAGTTTCAGCATAGCACAGGCTTTTAGAACTAATATGACCTAAACTGAGAATGTTTGTTTAATTATAGTAAAGTAGGTGTGAATTGCTTATGTTTGCTGTAGGATGCTTATTTAGACTAACATAGAAGTTTACCTTGCTTGGTAAGGACACTTGGGGAATGCAGGGGTAACGCAGGGTGTTATAAATTAGCCACAGGTGATCCACAAAGTGAAAAGTCCACACAGGGGTAACTGAGTTGGACAGTTGCAAATATATTTAATTAGCATTAGAGTGAAAACTCCTTCCTTTGGGTAAATTAAGCGAAGGTAAAGTATATAAAAAATTTTTAGGGTGGTGGTAAGAAAAAAAAAGGTTGGGTCTGACATGCCCCCAAAGTCTCTGAGTGAAGGATGGTGGTGATCTGTGCTTTTGAACAGCCAGCCTGGATGGGAGACTTTAGGGGTAGAGAACAGAGGAAAAACAAAATGAACTTCCTTTATTTACCCTAAGCTTAAAATGACTACATTTTTTTAAATATGTCTGGGAGATAAACCTTTCCTAAAAATGAAATAGTTGTAGCCTTGGAAAAACTGTTTTCCTATGTTTTCTGAGTTAGGATCAGCATAACCTCCCTGTCGCCTTAACTGTAAAAACTTTATTTTGATTAATACCCTAGCATAAGAGTTATAGCAATAAGAGAAACCGAATCTATTTTTGTTTCAAGTCTTTACCTCATATTATGAAACACAGTTTGTAAATTTTGCCCTGAATACTACTGCATACAGGTATGTTGTGCTTTCTTTGTTTTCATGGTGATAATTTTAAAGGCCTAAACAAAGTTGAGGTTAACCCTGAAGCTAAGAGTAAATGTTTCTTGAATTGATTTTGTTCTGTGGTACAAAAAACATGTATGTATATCATATCTGTATATATCTGAACCAAGTTGTGTGCAGAGAGGTTGATATAACTATATTTACAGAAAATGATTTTTACAATTAAAGTTCACACTTTAACATGAACATGTGTGCTGCGATTCTTTGCCTGGTTCCAGAAGTGTGGTTTGTGGTAGGAAGGAACGGCGGCCGGCCCCATGAGCCCTTCGGACGGAGGACACCGAGGAGCCTACCTGCCCTTCTGGAGGCCATGGTCTGGACAGACTTCATCCAGGTAATGGGAACCAAAGTTGGGAATGCACCACCCAGAAGATCCAGGACTGTGCACCCTCAGTCACGTCAGGAAACTTGTAGAACCACCTCACAGAGACTGTGAAGCCCTTTGATTTCACAAATCCAGTTTAGTCATCAAGGTTTAGTTTTCAGACATTATGTATTGGTATATGTGTGTATTCTAAACTATAGTTTCATTTTTAATCTTTTCAGGATTTACAATACTTAAAGTTAGTATAAATTGCTGACATTGGTGGCTCTGGAATCAAAGCCAGGTTCTTGCTTTCTTTCTGAGTTATGTGGCCATAAAATATTACAGGTTGAATATCCATTATTCGAAATGCTTGGGACTAGAAGCATTATGGATTTAAAATATTCTTGGATCTGGGAACATTTGCATTATAAAACTAAAATACTCTGGACATTTCCTTTGAGTGTCATGTCAGTGCTTAAAACATGTCGGATTTTCAGATTAGTGATGCTCAACCTGCACCTGCTTCCTAGAGCTGTTGTGAGAACTGACAGTAATTATAACTGTACATGCAAATCAGCTCTGGGGCAAAGGAAAACTTTATATTAAACTGTATCTTGTAGAAACCATCTACTATATTTTTAATCTTCACTTTTGAGTGAAATGAAACAGGAAAAAGGGGACCGAAGTTCTCCTCTGGACAGCTCAGCATTCTGGTGTTGGTTGTCTTTTATGCAGGCATTTGAAGGAAGGACAGGACAAAGACCAAAGCAATTGACAGTGAGGAAACCAAGCCTTCACAGGAAATAGCCTGACTCAAGAAAACAAAATTTGAAACAAGGCATATTTATATTGAAAAAATGAATGATTCTTAATGAGGATTAAATATCCTTCCATAAGCATATGTGCCATTACAATCATGGGCTAACACACGCAATGGTAGCCTTTTAAGGAAGAAGTTAGATTCTGTACTGGTCCTCTACACTCTGTTACAGAACCATGATATGCTAAATTCTCTTGGTTAACGTAAAAACTTGTTTTCTTACACCGTGGGTGAGCTTTAGGCTGATGTTTGGACCCACCTGTTATTGTTTTGCTAAAAGCAGAGTTTTTAACACCGCCCTGAAGAATATAGAACTAAATAAGAAAGCCTTATCTTTTGTGATCATCTTCATAGACTTTTCGTAGCTGCACTATAATCCATTAAAGCTGTGGTCCTCAACCTCTGGGCTACAGCCCAGTCCATGGCCTGTTAGGATGGGCTGCACCGCAGGAGGTGAGCTATGGGCAAGTGAGTGAAGCTTCATCCATATTTACAGCATTTCCCCATCGCTCATGTTTCCACCTGAGCTCCACCACTGGTCCCAGAAAGGTTGGGGACCACTGCATTAAAGCATTGGTCTTTACTCTGTGTGGTGCATATATTTTGTCTTGAAATGGATCTGCCTGAGTGAGCCTGTAGGCAAGGCCTGCCAGCTCTACTAGCCCACTTCCCCTTTCAGTTTTCCTTCTTAGGTCTCTTCCCACTGGAATATAAGAACCTCAGGGACATTAAAAGGAAAATGTCAATGGTAGTGTTAAAAGTCAATGATGCTAATGACTGGCTAACAAAGCCTTAGCAAATCAGGTGTTTTTTCATCCTCTGCTTTCAGCAAACTAATCAAGTTGATTATTATTTTGATGATAGAGCACTGTGATTTTTGCCATGGAACTCCAAGACACTGTTTTTTCTGTTCCCATCTACTTATTTATGTGCTTACATCGATAAACAAGGAATATAAACCCCATGTCAGCTATAAACAACATTCATGTATTTATCCTAATTTATCCAAGAACATTCTAATGTTATTTTTAATGATCAAAAAATCATGTTAATATTGTTTTCACCAATTATATACCAATAACATTTGTTCTGTATTTAGATGTCAAGCATAAAAATATATCATGATTCTTTGCCAAATGTGGCAAGGAAATCATAGAAAAGCCAATTTAAAATTTTCTACTAAAGGACTAGTTCATTTATTTTTATATATGAATGAAGGGTGTCAAATTGGTATAGTATTTAAATTACACTGGATATGTTTAAAAGAGTGATGTAACAGTTATTTTAAAGTAATTATTTACATGACGCCAGAAAGTACATACTTTGGCAACTGTTAACTTCCCATGAAAAATTTTAGGTATCAACTTAGATGTGTGAGGAAATACATGATTTTTCAAAATACTTTGGAGGTACATGAGCAGAATAGGGGTGACTGCTGTAAAACACTTTTTCCACATAAGGTTGAGGGACCACTTATAGAATCTCCTTGGGAAGAGTGGCCAGTTTTTAAGGCCCCATCCCCAAATTGAGTTACCAAGTTTGGGGTAGGCTCCAAGTAAGTCAGTTTTCAACATGCACCCCATGTGGTTCTCATGCAAACTAGCATTTTAATAGTATCTTAGCCATGGCTGAAGAGGAAAACCACCCCACGTTTCTGGATTGAGGACAGAACTCAAACGAAAGCTAACAAGAACCGAGCTCACAAAGGAGGAGCGTAGGAAAGGGTAGCCAGGGAAAGGCGGCACTGCCCATCTGAGGAACCTGCTCTCCACTGTGGTTGCACTTGGGGACAAAACAAAAGAAAGCCCTTTTCCATCCAATGAATATGAGAACTACTTGAACCAGCCTGAGGAAAACCAGTATTTAGGAGGGTTGACTGTTAACACCAAAATAAAAGCATGCGCTAGCAGAAGCTGACTGTCAAGCGGTGGCAGAGCACACCTTGGGAAGCACTGCTGGAGGGAGGCGGAGGGGTACTTGCCACGAAAATGCCCTTGGGATCCTCTGACAGCACTGCTGGGACAGCTGAGGCACCTGTTCCCTTTTGGTCCTGCTGGTGGCCTGAAGTCCGGCCTCGGAGCACCCGCTCACTGGGCTGTGCTCTGCAGCCCCTGCTCCCTCTTCCTAGGGTCACAGAAGAACTGCAGCTTTCTGGGGAGCAGCTTCACCTCCACAGGCATCGCTTCATACTCCTCACTGTCAATGCTGAAAGAGCCCCCCATTCCCTGTGGAGGAGAGAGAAGATTCAGAACAGCTTGCACCCACACCAATGGCCTGCTTGAGTTGGGAGTCTCACCATAGCAGCACCTGAGTAGTTCCTTATGGAAAACGTTGTCTTCTGTGAGGATTTATGCTAATGTTCTTTCACAGTGCTGGTTCTGGAGACATCCTGATTCTACCATCCATGAAAATGGATTTTCTTTTTTTTGGCCCCATTTCCTCCCAGAGTATTTTGAGATTTGAACAAGGTTATAATTTTCAAACATTAAAAGCCAAGGGCCCTGTCACATCTTTAAGGAATTCATAACATAATATGGTCCTTCTTGGCCCTAATCTTTCTCAAATGAAAATTGAGAAAGTAAGCCATTATATCCACGGGATCATTTTCATTATTCTCTCAGACTTGCTTGGCTTATAGCTAAGGTATACCAACATTATTAGAGTCTATGAAATCCTTCTGTAACTCATGCATTTAATTCAGCAGTTGCTGTGTTGAAACTACGGTGCCAATCACCATGGGGATACTTTCTATTTACCTATAGTCTTGCTCGAATAGAGTAGTATAATGGCCACATGTCTTTCCCCCACTGCTGCGCACCCCCCTGGACCCTGAGGAGACTGCCTTTCCTAACCTGAGCAGGGGTTGGGGAAGAATAGTACCTCCAATTTGACCCACACCATGACCTACCTGGGCATCAGTGGAGGCCTGGGGCCAGGCTGTGATGCACCAGAACTTCATTCACCTCTTAGCCACACATCCTTGCAGTCTTCCCTAAGCAATGCCAGCCTCCAGGCTTCCCTGAGCAGTCCTCAGCCCCAGTTCAGGGCTCGCACAGCCACTCCTCAATGTCTGCCTCCTCCTTGCCCCACCGTGCACTGCCCACCACCTTCCCTCACTCAGTGCCCCATGCCCTCTCCTCTTCTTCCATTTCCTCCCCTGTTCTGAGCACCCCCCCTTATCCAGCTTCTACTCTGGGGACCTCCCATCACCACCACCATGTGCCCAACTGATGCCAGAAGCTCCCAACAGCAGCTGCCCAAACAGTTTTTGCCAACGTCACCCACCTTGTCTTCCATCACTCAGGGTGTCCCCCTGGACACGAGTAAACTGACCAGGGAAATGCCTTTTCCCCAAGGCATTACTAATCAAAAAACCTTACAATTCAGATATTTCCAACTTTTTTTCACTCAGACATTCTTCTAAAATTCAGTGCTGAACTGAAAACTTCTTCCAGATCCTTTATAAAAAATGTTCAAGGAAAGCCCACTATCAACATTTGTTAGAGAATTCTCTGTGCATTAAATAATACAGTAATCTTTTGCATTATTTACTTGTGGAAAAATAAAAGCTCAGGAGACCTAAAAATCACTTTACAGAAAAATCTTGGCTTGAAGACAGTGGAAATCTTCAGGAGTCCAACTCTAAATCCATGACTCAGAAGGATATTCTGCCATCCTTCCATCCTTTCTAGGTGTCCTTTAGTAAGTGTGACCCAGAACCTGGCAAAGTGCTTGGCACGTGATGGGCACCTAAATATTAGTTAATAGGAAGGAGGAAGGAACAGAAAGGCAGACAGACTAAAAAAAAAAACCAAACACTGGGGCATTACTGGCCTCTGCTCCCACACTCACCTCAGGCAGAAGCAAGGCACACTGGCTGGCCTGGAGACACGTGGTGCCCTCAGCATGCAGCTTGGGGTCTCTCACCTTTTTACTTCTGTGGGTAGAGAGAAAGCAAGCTTGAAACCAGTGATGGCAACTGCATTAGGTTATAACAGCATAGCAAGTTCTTTCCCTCTCCTATACGGTTAAATTAGTGGGCAGATGGCCTATGAAGCCATAGAGTTTTATGAATAATTTTCCCCACAATGATTATTTCTTAGCATTGTGATATATCCTAGACTGAGGAGGCTCACTTGCTGTAGAGAACTCTGCATCGAGTTAAAACTCAGTGACTTTATTTTTCAGTCATTCTACATGTACCTAATTCTTAGGCTATTCAACCTCAAATTTAAAAATCAATGAAATTAAATTCTTTAGGAAAGGTACTAAACTTCTGTCATTTGGAACTCCTTGTGATTATTGCTTGAAGGAGAAAATATTTTTATTCTAATTTAAAGTAGATATTTCTTTTATATATATGACAGTCTTAGAAGTTCTTTGACGATTCCCTGTGTAGTTCAGCCCTCTGTAGCCATCGTGCCCATTTCTGTGGATTCAATGAGTATCAAAAATAATTTAAACATTGCATCTGTACTGAACATATCTAGACTGTTTTTCTTATTATCCCCTAAATGGTACTATATAACAATTATTTACATAGTATTTACATAGTAATAGGTATTAAAAGTATATGGGAGGATGTGTATAGGTTATATACAAATATTATACCATATCACATCGGGAACTTGAGTATTTGTAGATTTTGGTATGCAACGGAGGTCCTGGCACCAATCCCCCTGCGGATACTGGGGACAACTGTACTAATATTAACAGTCTACTTGGCATACTGTCTCTTTGTCTTGACTAAATGGCTGTGGAGTAAAACTACCAGACATACACTCCACCTAGTCCTGGGAAGCAGACAAAATGTAAAAGCGAATCCAAGTATGTTAGTCCATTATTTATCATTAATGGACAACAGTAATTCTTTATCATATGAAACTGTCATCAGAGTTTTCAAATGCAACTTCACAGTATCCTCTTCAGATGTCCCAAGGAAACAGACATTACTGGATTTCACTTCCTGTAGGGACCAAAAGGATACTATGCTTCTGCTGACCATGCAGAACATGATGACTATACCTAACTTAAGCAATATAATTGGGTTCTTTTCCTATTTTTGGATGCATAATGGAGATTTGAATATAGCTGGTCCTGCTGGCCAGCTTCTCAAATAAGACTGTGTGGTTTTGGAAACTGCATAGGAGAAGTGGGACAGGCTTTTCCCTTCTTCCCCTTTACTCCAGCTACAGCAAGTAATCAAAGCCTGGAGAGTCAGTTTTAAACATCTGAAGGATTTGTACCAAAAGCAAGAACAGCACCAACTAATGAAAGCCATTCTGCTGCTGGTGTCGATAATGAAGTAGCCATGGAGACCCGGCCACTGCAGCAGAAATGTCTAATCCCTGAACGGGCACGAGAGGGAGCTCTGAAACAAAGCATGGAGAAGTGGCCTGAGCAGATTCCCAGTTGGCATGGGAACACGCCAGCTCCTCAGATGCTCTGAAGGCTGGTGGAGGATTTATAGTATTCTTAACCAATAAAATTCTGGCAGAGGTAGGGCTTAACAAATCAGACAAGACTTGGAAGGGTATTTTGTACTAGAAATGGGAACAATGCCTGAGAAATGTCCAAGATACTCAATACCTTTTCAAGTTTTCCATTAATGCCCTAGGAATAGGACATGGCAAACTGACATAAATAGTAACGGATACTTGAAGTGCTTCGCAATGTAAAAAGACTTTTCACCCACATTCTCTCATCTGAGACTGAAAAACAGTCCTAAGACTGGTAGAGCTGATTAGATTATTCCATTTTACAGTGAGAAGGATTCAGAGAAGTTAAATGATCTGAGTCATGATGTCAGTGAGTGGCAGAATCCAAATTTGTATTAGGCCCTTTGGCCCTGAAACCAAAGTTCTTGATGCTTTGCCATGCCACATTGGATTTTTTAATTTCCGCTGAAAGGCAAAGACTGCTCTTAACAGTCTGTCTTCCCACAGTGAACAGGTATGGCCACAGTGGGAGAGGGGCCCTGCATACATCAGCCCATAGGAAAAAAGAATGTTGGAATTCCCAAACAAGGCCTTCACTGGATCTTCAGAGGGAACTCTGAATAATATAATAAAGTCTGAAAAACAAAATACTTAGGCCTCATTTCCTACAAACCCCAGCCCACTTACCCTATAGTTATAAAGTCTCCTTTGCTGACAGCATCGGGTTCAATGCAAATGTTCATAAAGTCTTCTTTACTCTAAAAAGATTAAGAACACTAATGTCATTAATCTTAAAATTTTGGCTAATGCAGCCTGTTGTCATCCTCAGCTTTGGAGGTTCATATCTTGAAGTTGTGCATTACGCAGGGGACATTACTTCTAATGGTTTAATTCTGAATATATTTTCAGCCCTTTTCCCCCCCACTAAGAGCTTTACTAAAATATAATTTACATAAGATTCATCTATAGTGCTTTGTTTTTACTACATAAGCAAAATAAAAACGTGGCGAGACTGTTTGGACAAACTGTCACTCACTAGTAATTGCAGCTGTTCTAGCCTCTAGGATTCCTTTCCCTGCAGGCCACGATTTCTGCCCCTGTATCCTAGCGACTCTCAATGCTCATGGTACGTCAGCTTCACACCAGACCACAGTATTAGCTGCTTGGTGTGGGGAGCTCAGGTGTCTGCTTTTTTACATGCTCTACATACAAATCGGGTGTGCAGCTGGACTTGAAAACAGCAATCCATTTATTCCATGATAGCATTTTAAAAACCTATTTCCAACCACAGAAAGCTCTGGAAGATTTGAAATACAAGGAAGTAGCTGTGAAAACACACTTGGTTCTTGTACCAGTCGGTGGCTAGTGCTGCAAACCTAGTACTCTGTAGATCATTCCCACAACTTCTGTGTCTGCTTCAACTAGAGGACTTGTTTCTTTTTGAGTTAGTATAAAATCTAGCCCTGGGAGGCTGGGTATGGTGGCTCTCGCCTACAATCCTAGCTTCTGGGAGGCCGAGGCAGGAGGATTGCTTGAGCATGCGAGTTGGAAGCCACCTAAGCAAGAGTAAGACCCCATCTCTACTAAAAATAGAAAAATTAGTTTGGCATCATGGCACGTGTCTGTAGTCCCAGCTACTTGGGTGGCTGAGGCAAGAGGATCGCTTGAATCCAGGAGTTTGAAGTTGGAGTTATGATGATGCCACTGCACTCTACCCAGGGCAACAATTCTGTCTCAAAAAAAATAAAAAAAAAAAACCCAAAAACTAAGCCTCATGGACCAAGAGGAAGAATCTGGCCTAAATTTAGGCTGAGTGACATGGAGAACCACTGGAGGGTCCTCAGGACGGAAAACTGACCTGGATCCGCTTTAATAGGATTGCTCTGGCTGCTGTGCTGAGAATTAAGACAGGAGTAGTGTTGCAGAGGGGGACAGTGAGCCAGGAAATAACATTGTAGAGCAAAGAGCAGGAATGGCCCAGCATTCAAGAAAGGCCAGGAACAATGATCTGGCCTGATGATAAGACATTAGAAGGGGGGGAGAGAGGGGAGAGCCTTAGTCACCTGGCCCAGTGTTCCAGGGATGAAGGGAGAGAAACAGCTACCACTTGGAGGTGTTACAGGAAAGCAGAACCTCAGGAGAGCCAGGCTTCAGCCTGGGATCGGCAACCATTTTTGATAAAGGGCCTGAGAGTAAACATTCTAGGCTTGTAGACCCTGAGGTTTCTATCACAGCTACTCAGCTCAGCCGTGGTGGCTGAAAGCAGCCAAAGCTAACACTTACATGAATTAGTATGCCTGTGTTCCAGTAAAATTTTATTTATGGACATTGAAATTTGAAGTTTAGGTCATGTCATGTTCACACATAATAATACTTATTTTTTTCAACTATTTAAAAATGTTAAGGAACATTCTTAGCTTGAAAGTTGTACAATTATAGGCAGCAGGACAGTTGGGCCTGGGAGCTGTCCTTTGTTCTGGAGGCACAACTAAGCTCTTGGAAACTTGATTCTTTGGGGGTTAGCCTTTTGGCTTTGTGAGGAGGGAACAGGGCAGCCTTTAGTCTGGAACTAATTTTGACCCACTAGAGGCAATACCTTTCTGAAGACACTACTCACTGCCCCATGTCTGACCAGGATTTTCCACTGCAGCTGGTTGGGGCATGAACTCTTCCTGGCCCTGTGACATGATGACTGATGCTCCTGGGATTGTCCCCCACTCCTCACTGGCAGTCCTTTCTCCATCTTGGGCCATCTCTCACATGCCTGCCCGAGTAAGTACTCAGCTAAAGACTCCAGAGCAGGCGTCCTCAAATTACGGCCCGTGGGCCACATGCGGGTGTTTTTGCCCGTTTGTTTTTTTACTTCAAAATAAGATATGTGCAGTGTGCATAGGAATTTGTTCATAGTTTTTTTTAAACTATAGTCTGCCCCTCCAATGGCCTGAGGGACAGTGAACTGGCCCCCTGTTTAAAAAGTTTGAGGACCCCTGCTCCTGAGGAATCTCTGCAGACCTCTGTCTTGGTTCTTAGTGCAGCTCTCATCTCTCCATACAGCTCTCTTGTATTCTGCCTGCAATTCTAGCTGCCTCAATTTTCCTAAATTCTCAAAGGCCCCCCAAGCAAGGGAGAACACTGGGCTCTGTCTGGGCTCCCTGTCCTCATGGTGTGGCCTCTCTTCAGCAGTAAGCTGGGGCAGGCTTAGGGCCCACCTTGTTTGATTCCCTTCTCTCTGGACTCACTGTCCTACACAGCTTGTTTCATACCAATGTCTATCAATGGTTGTTTCATAGAGTTTGTCCAGTTTTTAAAGTGTTTAGGTATAAAGGTAAAGCTATTGCTTGTTGCTCCATTTTAAGTCTCATATTAACATTCTAAAATCAATTCACTTTATTGCACTGACAGATGAGAAAACTTTATCATCTCAATAGATGCTAGAAAGGTACTTGATAAAATTAAATATCTAAGACATTTAAGATGAGAGATAAAACCTCTTATCAAACTGAAAATAGAAGGGATTTTCTTAATCTGACAAAGGTTATCTACAAAAAAACCATCAAATTCTAAATCAGAAATAAGATATGACTCCGGTTATCACTACTTCTATTCAACACTGTACTGAAGTCCTAGCCAATGCAGTAAGACAAAGGATTGTAGTAAGTATTTGAAGGGAGAAAATAAAACTTGCACCATTTATAGTGTATATGACTAAATCTGTAGAAAATCTGAAAGAATCCAGACAAACTTAATAACAACTTAATTGGGTTGCTGATTCAGCATCAATACAAAAAATCAATTATATGTCCATCTAAATCAGTGAGAAAATGAGATTTTAATAGATACTACTGATAATAGCATCAAAAAATTAAGATAACCAGGAATATATCCAGCAAAAGAATGTTATAGAGAAAACTATAAAACTTCATTGAAAAACTCTGTAGACCTAAATAAATGAAGAGATATAACACATTCATATGCTGGAAGAGTCAATATTGTAGAAATGTCATTTCTCCTCAAATTGATCTATGGATACAATGTAATCCAGATCAATATTATAACATTTTTATGTGGAATTTAATAAAATAAACATTCTAAAATATTTATAGAAGTCAAAAAAGCTAAGAATAGTCGAGGCTCTTTAAAAAGGAGAAAAAGAGGAACTTATTATAAAACTATAATTAAGAGAATATGAGTTATCAGTTCAAATATAGAAAAGTAGAACAACCCGAGAGAGACTATCAACAGTCATGTGTATATAGACACTTGATGTATGGCAGAGGATTGCTGAAGATGGATGGGAGAAAATGGACATTTCAATAAATCATGCTTGGACAACTGGCTTTCTATTTGGAAAGAACATAAAATTGGAGGTTACCTCAGTCATTCACAAAATTCAATTATAGGTGGGAGTATTTCCTTTTTAAGCAAAAACAGAACCATTTAATGCAAATAATTTTAACCTGGTTTTTCTTTCCAGGCCACATACAGAAAATAATACATATATAAATATATGTATATGACATATATGTTATTTTAAATAGATGTACCAAAAATTAATCAGTCTGATTAGCTTGTTTCATATATTTTACTATAGTAAGTACAGTGAATATATCTGTACAAGAGATCCTAATTTTCACACATTCCACATTCTTAATGCTTCTTTCATAGGCTGAATGTACTTCTTTTAATGATAAGTGAACACTGTGAACTATTACATGGCAGCTTCATTGTCTTTGAATATTTTATTGCATTTGCTTTTATTTTTACAAAGAAGTGTGGAAGAAAAAAATGAATGTGCTGCTACTAGTGATAAGAAGCCCCATATCATATACTTTTATAATTGGCACAGAGATAAAAAGCACTTGGCATTCTGAACGTGGCTAATCTTGAGCTGCAATCATATCCTCACTGCACTCAGTGCATTCAGTGGTATTCAATCATCAGAGAAAAGAACAATGGTAAAGAACATGAACACAATATAAGGAATACATGTTATCAATGACTGGGTATAAAGGAAATGTATAATTAGAATTTTATCTTTTTTAACTTTCTCTGGAACAGAATCTATTTTTTTAACCTTCATATACTCACTTTCACCAATGTCTTCAAATTCTATTATGTAAAAAAGGACTGCCTATATTATATATTCAGCAGATTATTTATGTAGGATAATTCCTAGAAATACACTTAATAGGGCAAGGGGTATGCATATATTTTAGACACTTCATATATACTCCCAAGCTGCCATCAAGACAGGGGGTTTCAATTAATATACCCATCAGAAAGATGGGACACTGTTCATTTCCCCATTCATACCAATACAAACCACTATCATGCTTTTTAATCTACAACAATTCAATAGTTAACATTTTAATTTGCATTTCTTTGACATTGAGCACTTTTTCTGTTTCCTTACCTAAAAAATGCAGATAAGAGTTATATCTACCTGATGGTATACTAATATAAGTTAATATTATATAAAATTCTTAGGATAGTACCTAGCATGTAGCTCAGCAAGTATAAGCTATTTTTTCATTTTTACTTCTTTTATGAATTTTCTATTCTTATCCTTTGCCCATTTTTTTACATTAGTCCTTTGCCCAATTCTTACTGTTTTATCCTAAAAGTTTGTTATAAAGAAAGCTATTGGCCGGGCGCGGTGGCTCACGCCTGTAATCCTAGCTCTCTGGGAGGCCGAGGTGGGCGGATCATTTGAGCTCAGGAGTTCGAGACCAGCCTGAGCAAGAGCGAGACCCCATCTCTACTATAAATAGAAAGAAATTAATTGGCCAACTAATATATATAGAAAAAATTAGCCAGGCATGGTGGCGCATGCCTGTAGTCCCAGCTACTTGGGAGGCTGAGGCAGCAGGATTGCTTGAGCCCAGGAGTTTGAGGTTGCTGTGAGCTAGGCTGACGCCACGGCACTCACTCTAGCCTGGGCAACAAAGTGAGACTCTGTCTCAAAAAAAAAAAAAAAAAGAAAGCTATTAATTATTGAGTCTATCACGTCCTAATATTTTTCCCAATTTGTCATTCAAAAGTTTGTTGATAGTGTCTTTTTAAATAAGTAAACAAAGGCTTCAGTATGATTTTTGCCTTAGATGTTATGCTTAGAAAGCCCTTGTCCATAGTAATGTAATGGCTTTGTTTTTTTATTTTTAGCTCTTTAATCCAAGTGAAATTTTTTTCAAAGGTGAAGGGAACTTTGTTTTCCAAATGTTTTGCAATGCACATGTATTACTTTTATAATTAGAAAACAGCTCAATACTCTATTCTTATTATATTCCAACTGCATCTGCCAGTTTTCAGATTGGTCGGGACAAAAATGAACAGACTTCTTTAATTTGCATAAAAGCTGAATATAGTAATTAGTCCACAGTTAAGAATGACTTTTCTATTGGCATTCTCATTAATATGAATTACTAAGGTTTTCTCAATGCTGGGGTCAGTAAATTTTTTCTGTAAATGCCCAGAGAGTAAATGTTTTAGGTTTTGGGGCCAGTCTCTGTGGCAACTACTCAGCTCTGCCAGTATAGCATGAAAGCAGCCACAGAAAATATGTATATGAATGAATATGGCTGTGTTCCAATGAAACTTTATTTATGGATACTGAAACTTGAATTTCATTTACTTTTCATGTGTCACAAAAAATTATTTTCCTTTTTTCTTTCCATCATTTAAAATTGGAAAATCAATTCTTAGTTTATGGGTTACACAAAAACGGTTGGTTTACCAACTCCTGCTTTATTTGGCCATTTTTAAGTGTATTGTCTATAGCAGGGCTATCAACAGAACTTTCTGTACTGGTGGAATAATTTTATATCTGTGATTTCCAATATAGCAGCTACCAGCCACATATGGCTTTTGAGTACTTGAAATGTGGTGAGTATGACTGAGGAACTGAGTTTTTAATTGTATTTAATTCAAATTAGTTTAAATTTAAGTAGTCACTTGTGACTTACAGCTACTGTACGGGACAGTGCATATCTATAGACTGGACCCAGATAAAATTATATGTAAGTATAGATGTGTGTGTTTTTATCCTGGAAATCTAAACCTACATATTTAATATGGTCACAAAAATAATGGATATTTATGCAAGTAAAAGCTACACAATTTTTTATTCCAGTAACAAATGAGAGTAGCTAATTTTCATTCCTAAAGGCCGTCTGCCCTGAGTCCTGAGGGCCACCTAAACAATGAGCAGCACACATGATGAGCCCCTAAAGCATTTGTGCTGGGACTGTCCCAGCATTTTCTCATTGCTGTTATTCCTTAAAGGCACACCACATCATCTTTTTCATGACCCTTTCCACTCTATCCCACTGGGTAAAAATAAAAATAACAGAATTAATGGAAGAGTATGTAGCCTTTGTCACTTTTCCCAGATACCAAATGCTTTTCTAATAAAAAAAGCACACTTACTGTCAAGTCAAGCTGACTGTTCCGTGTTGTGATGGACAGTTCAATAGTTGACAGCTTCACTTCTTTCCAGACCTCTGGGCTCACCTCTTGAGAGGGGGCTGTGGGAATCCATTAGATACAGGTCAGCTTCTTCCATTAACATTTCACCACCCACCACCACCACCTTAGCTGCAGCTGTTCAGCTCAGCTTCCCAACCCTTTACGGTCACTCTCCACTTTAGTTTTATTTATTTCATACTTCTTATAAACAGAAGTAAACAGCCAGACTCAAAATGGAATCTCTGTGCCTAAAACATCCCTACCAAAAGCAGTCACCATAACATAAAGAGGGTGCACAGAGACTGCCGTGTCCATTCATGAGTCCTAGCAGGACTCATTGCTTGAGTCCTGCTCTGGCAGTACACAGAAAGCTGAATACAATGATCTTTGAAAGGCTTTTCCTGCTCTAAGTCTCTAAAACTGATTTTGGGGGTCTTCTCTAGGGCAATTCTAAACGGACCAGGGCTCTCCAATCTTCAGTCACCATGTTGCTCACCATCCTGTGGTTGTGCCCAGTATGATGCCAGCCTTCGTAATATTCTCCTATACAAGGAAGGCCGGGGAGAGGTCTCTTCTGGTTCACTGGGAGATCTCTCTGTAGGTCCCGTGTACGAGATAGAGGCTTGATGAGTCTGAGGCCACTCCTTTTAATGTGGAGAGAAAAGAACTTCTGTCATGCATACACAGTTCCAAATTCTGGGGGTTTCTCCCTGCAAAAGTTAGCCCAATATCTGCTCAAAAGCAAATTAAAAATCTCCTTTCATTGAATAGATGCTCTCTAATTTAGAGCATGGAATCCTTAAGCTTTCTCTTCCTGTTAAAGCTCTGCCTAAAATCATGAACCCCACGAATGATGCCTCCAGTGCTCTCCCTAACACAGAGCAGACAGATCAAAGTGGGCTAACAACCACCATCTACACTTGTCCAGAAAAAAATCAGTATGAATGAGCATGGAATCTTCCTGTAATAAATTTATCTTTGGTTTATACATGGTGATTCAAAAATGAAATTGATACAATCCACTTGCATCAAATACCTGCTTCACTTCTGGAATCACAGAGGCCAGAATGGGTTAGCCCAGGCTCACACTCCAGCCCAAGGCTTCTCACTTGTGCTTCAAAGCCCATCCTCCTCAATCTCTAGATTTTTTGTCTTCTATTTCCTGGCACCCCAAGTCCAGGGCCATCCTGGATTACAAGAGTGTCCACGTGAACAAGTAAAACCACACCCTGGCGGCAGCCTCTTGGCCTTTGACACCACCTCTAATTCACCACAGCCACCCATTTCCACGGTCACATCGTGGCCCGTAATGTCACCCAGAACTATTCCATCTTGGAAATCTAAAACCCTGACATCCTACTCTAATCACATCCCACATTCTCCTGGTTGATTCTCTTGTGCTCAGTGTCTCTCAGGGTGAGCTGCTCCCCTGTTCTCAAGTTTCCATGGGGAGAATCACAAAGGAGTGACAGTTACGGCTTCTCTTACTCTACGGCTCACTCATTCCTCCCCAAGTCCAGAGGGACCAATGCACGGACCCAGCCCTTCCTTCCTCTCTCTGAGAGTGCTGTCCTCGAGGCTCATACATTCCCTGCTTCTTCATGGAGTCAGCTTACTGTGCTGGTCTCTGCATAGAAGGAGCCATTTTCACTGGATAAATTTAATTTGGAGTATTAGGAGATTAGAATGTGACCACGTATCTAGTGTGTGCTTCACTCCTGCTGACATTTATAAAGCTGATGTTTTGGTCTCCATCTGCCTGGTTTCTCCATTTGTTTTCACAACTTGGTTCAAACTCAGAAGAGGAAGAGAGGGATATTATTTTGATAGATCCCCACAATACCAAGTTTTCAGTCACATTAAGGATTCCACTCCTTTACCACTCATTTTCCTTCAGGGCCAAATCTATAGTTGATTATTTTAAATTGCTTTCTTTTCCCATTTACTCTTGGCCCACCTTTGTCTTTATTTTTGCATAATATGTGCCCTAAAAAGCCCCAATTCTGACTCCACAGCACGGATCAGTATTACTAGGGGGGAAAAATGTACCTGCTGAGTACGGGTATAAGGAAAACCACCACCCAATGGAGCGTACTAGTGTCACTACAAATTCCTGGTCTCAGGTCCTCAGTGCCACTTGGTAATCCTTTGGGGCCTCCTTCCACATTCATCTTTCTTCACAGCTCCACAAACCACCCCCACAACCTACCTCATTTTTGACACTTTGCTTCTTGCACTTTAGTGAGAGTATCAAGGACATCGGGGAGAACTTCTTAACTCTCTATCCTCTTGTTTCCATCTGAATCTATTCTTACTTCTCTCCTTTACCAGTGAAAAAGGTGTCCCTTCCCCTGTCCAGGTCCTCTGGATCCCAGATCCTTCTGCCTGCTCGCCGATTAGCTAATTTAATCATGCTGTTTCTTTTCTCTTCACCTCTTCTCAATGCTTCTTTTCATTTGCTTCAGGGTAAAGACATGGATACTTCTCCAATTTAAACAAAAAAGAGGCCAGGCGCGGTGGCTCACGCCTGTAATCCTAACACTCTGGGAGGCCAAGGCAGGCGGATTGCTCGAGATCAGGAGTTCAAAACCAGCCTGAGCAAGAGCGAGACCTCATCTCTCCTATAAATAGAAAGAAATTAATTGACCAACTAATATATATAGAAAAAATTAGCCAGGCATGGTGGTGCATCCCTGTAGTCCCAGCTACTTGGGAGGCTGAGGCAGCAGGATTGCTTGAGCCCAGGAGTTTGAGGTTGCTGTGAGCTAGGCTGATGCCATGGCACTCACTCTAGCCTGGGCAACAAAGCAAGACTGTCTGAAAAAACAAACAACAACAACAAAAAAACAATACTCCATTGACTCTGTATTTCTCTCTAGCTTTTGCCTTTTCTATCTCCTTTTCTTCAAAGTCAAGTTTCTTGAAGAAGTGGCCTCACGGTGCTATCTCCACTTCTTTACCTCAGACTTCTTTCTTAATACAGCTTCTGCCTCCGGACTCTGGAGGCTGCCAGATTCAATGGATACTTTCCTGTCTTTGTATTTAGTCCTTGCCCGATGCTTCTGGAAACTCTCTCTCCTGTTGGCTTCTATGTCAGTACTATCTCCTACATTTTCTCTTAGCACTTCTCAGTCACATGTTGTGGTCTCCTTTAAATGTTTATATTTCTCAGGGCTATTCCTGGCCATCTCTTCTCAATGGTAACTTCACCAAACCCAGAGTTTCAAAGCCATTCACACACTTAAAACATCTAAATCTATTTCTTCAGCCCAGACCCACATCGCAATCTTATCGCCACTTGTCTGTGTTCCAGGTATGTTATGTTAAACTCAACATGTACCAAATTGAAAACGTCATCTTTCTTCAATCCTGCACTCTTTCAACTTTTGAGGGTTCTAACACAATAGCTCTTTAGTCTGTCCTCTGCTGTCAGTACTCACTGTTACCACCTAACTACAGACTGACTATACCTCATCACTTCCCACCTGGATTACTTTATCTTCTATCTGATGGGCTTGTCTCTAGCTACCCATGTCCAATCTCTTGTCCCAAACAACTGTTTAAAATGCAAATCTCCTCATGTCACATTTCTGCTTAAGATTCAATAACTCCCCAGTGCTTTAAGGATAAAAGTCAAATTCCACATCAAAACCTGCCATTCACTAACCTTATCTAACCTCCAGCTTCATTTCCTGCCATTTTACTGCATTAACTGTAATTAATGATCATGTCACACCACTTTGACTTCCCATAGCCTGTCCCTCCACCTAGAATGCCCTTTATCTAGTCCTATATATATTTCAAAATGTAATGTAAATGTCATCTTGCCTTGGAAGCCTTTCTGACCCTCCGTCAGCCTCAACCACACCACCCCTCCTCTCTGCTCCCATCTTAGTCTTCCCATATTTCTCTTATAGCACTTGCCAAACTGCTGATTTACTTGTACTTCTCTCCCCACACATGGATACTTCCTGAGGACAGGAAACGTGTCTTATTTGACTTTGCATCCCAAGAATATATCAATAATTGCTGATTAAATGGTGGTAACAGTTTATATTCTTCCAGACTCTACCATTTAAATATGTAGCTACTCTCCACCAATTAAATTATTCCCTTGAGTAATAATACATTTTACTAATCCAGTTTGCCTTATGTGTGCCCAATGAACTTGTCCCAAGTTCATTTTTAAAATCATGTAAGATTTGCTTCTAATAATTTAATGATCTTAGTTTTTAGATTTAATTTTTTAATCCAACAGGAATTTTTTTAGAAGGTGAAAGGAGCCATGTTTTCCAAATGTTTTGCAATGAACATGCATTACTTTTATAATTAGTAAAACACTCACTAACTCTGAATATTAACATTGGATCCAAACTTCTCAGTACATTTGAACTCCATCTGCTAGTTTTCAGACTGGCCAGCCAAATTATGAATATACTATTTTGATTTGCATAAAAGCTTATCATAGTATGTAGTCCATAGTTAACGATGAGTGTTCTATCAGCATTTTCATTAATATAAATTGTTAAGATTTTCTCTGTGCCAACGTATAGAGCAGCACTGGTCAACAGAACTTTCTCTGACAATGAAAATGTTCCATATCTGTATTCTCCTATATAGTAACTACTACCCATATTTGGCTAGTATAGTTTGAAACCTACTGATATTATACACAAACCTGTACAATTAGATATATTTAGATACAAATCTTTAATTCATTTCCAGGTACTAATATAGACAAACATACAAATAATCAATGAGATATATGTTATTCTGTTCAAGGTTTGTCTGACAAGTGTGAGTGAATTAACAGCAGAGGGAGGTGGAATGTTAAAGAGAAGTTAAATATGGGTTTGGTAATGGAGGGAATGAGTTGGTAGATGAGCGGTGACCTCTCATCAAACAGGAAAGCTTTCTGTATTTGTACATAATCAAATATGCCCCACTTTAGTGCTGGAGCATGTCACATGCATCTGTAGCAAAGAGTTTTAAAATGTCCCAAATACACACATCACATAAAAACAACAAAATAACATAGGGCAAGTTTCTACAATGTAAATTGCATTTACCTTAAGAGTGCTGAAAAAGTGGGCTGCTTTGGTTTTTAGAGGCCCAAGATACCAGTAACTGAGAAAGACCAAAACAAAAATCTGATTAGAATATTAAAAGAACTATCAGTGTGATAGACACCATTCATGACAGACAAAACATTAGAATTACACCTCTGCTGTGAGTGGCTGCTCTGGAAGCTAGAGGATTGTGGCTTCGCATAAAAGAATATTACAGTAAATTTCCAATCTGCATTTCAATGCCTTGTCAAAAGGTATGTCATTAGTTATACAGTAGAAAGATTCTTGCAATTTATAAGAGATCTATAACCAGAGTCTCCTTGAGTGCCTAAATTCACAAATATCACTATCATATATCCTTTAAACCACAGAATATAGTTCAGCATACAGCTGTCCCTCAGCACCGCTGGAGCATTGATTCCGGGACCCCTGAGGAAGCCAAAATCTGTAGATGTCCAAGTCCCTGATATGAGATGGTGTAGTACTTTCATATAACCTATGCACATTCTCCTATATACTTATAACACCTAATACAATACACACCACTTCATTCTCATGAATTCAGTGCAGCACTCCAGCCTGCGGCAGCTTTTAAATTTTGCTTTTTGGAACTTTGTGGAAATTTTTTCCTCCCAAATATTTTCTATTTGCAGTTGGTTGAATCCATGGATGTGGAGCCCGTGGATATGAAGGGCTCAGTGTATACTAAAAAGAGCAATGAGTAGAGGATGACAAAGCCACACTGCTGTGCAGATACTGCGTGATCTGACGTGTCACTCACAAGCTTACTGACTGGATCATATGCACCATGTCCTCTCACGCACACAAATGCACACACATATGCAACTGAAATTTGTAAATCAGCACAATCTCACATTACTTATGTTATACAGCTTTAAAATGGCAAATGTTAAATCTGGGAATAAAGAGGATCTATTGCATATTGATGAGTAGATAAAAGCTACTGGAGAGAGAAGGATGCCTAATTAGAATTAGAAAGTGGCATAAAATAGATTCCTCCCTTACAACTTATCTCTGTTACCAAATCACCCATCTTAACAGCTCTTTATTGATTCTGATCAATATGTATTTATTTAGCACCTACTATGTATATGGAAGAAATAGAAGAAATACAGAGTATAAAATTTTGGCTTTTGGGAGTTTATGATTTGAGAAAATAAGGCCCAAATATGTAATATAAAACAATGATTGACTATGGGCAAGGTAGAAACTGATCATTATTTATTGGTAAAGGGAGTCAAGAAAGGACAAAAAATCATTAAGGCCTAAAATCATTGGAGCAGCCATGCTTATGTTAATAAAATGAATGGCACTGAGCAAAGTGAGGGTATGGAACTTAGCAAGATGGGTTGGCCTTAGATACATGAGAGAGAAGGAAACCATTCTAGGCAAGAGGAACAAGGCTATGGCAAGCAGCAAGAATGACAGCCAGAGAAAAGGGGAAAAGCTTAAAACCCAAGACACATAATTACATAATATGGGATGATGACAATATTCTGGCCTGGGATACCAGAATAAGGAGTTTAGACATAATCCAGTGGGCAATACGGAACCATTCTAAATTATTGTTCAGGGTAATATTATGATACTACTAATGAGGGCCTTGATCATCTAATTTTGGGGGTTTTACTATTTTTTAAGTTTATAGTTTGCTTTTTTCCCCAGTTAGCCAAGAAGAAAAACATTCCAATTCAGGTAGTTTATTTCTAAAGTGTCAGTAGTTCCCTTCATCTCTATCAGTAAGTTTTGACACTGTACTTATACTCTTCCTGTAACCAGCCAGGAAATACCTACTGTTTCTTCATTAACACAAACAGCAATTCACTGGACACTAAGGTGTTACGTAATAACAATCAGAATTTTTAAATTCATTGTTCAGAAACCAATTGAAATACAGGGCAAGTATGAGAGATACTCCCCAAAGGGCTGACTTGTGCTTATGCTTAATTATTTATTAACACATTTTAGAAAACAATTTGTTCTCACCAGACTTTTTTGGGGAAAACTAAGCAATTCCTCTTAGTGAGCTTCTGAGATTTGAGACTACAGATCAAACATAAGGCAATTTGTGGAATCAACATAATCATGGCATACTTGCAAATGAAAAGATGTGAAATATTTAAGAATGCAATGTGTAATATAATACAGCAATATCTCTCTTTTGACATTCCATTTGTTAGTAATTTCGCTAGCAAGAATAATAAAGTGAAACAGCGAGAGAAATTTCTGTAAAGAAAATATGGCAGGTTTTGGCCCATGAAGTGAAAGAGGGGTTTCTGAAGAAAAACCCTGATGAAAGCTATGTGTGAGATCAATCATAATTCACGTAAATTGTACTAAAACTGTAAGTGCTCAGCGGTTTTAAGAAAAGGTAAAGAAAAGACCACCACCCACCAGGCATGAAGTGAACCTCACACAGGGTCTCCATCAGTTCTCCTCGGCAAGCCCTTGCCTACGCACCATCTTTCCACAGCAAATGGAACGTGACACACCCTCTTTCCAAACCTAGAGTTTCATTTCACACAATGCACTCTCCAAAAATAAGTTCATTCCCATGAAAACCCAGCACTGGCCCACTAATCAGCTCCTCAACAGGCCTGTTTCTCCCATCTCACAGCACAGCTAGGTGTCACCTTTCTTCCTCTCTAAAAAAGGCTGCCTAGTAGTCTCTCAGTCTGCAAGGTCTTTTAAAAAAAAAAAGCCTCTCAGGGGACGTCTTCGGCCACTTCAGCCAGGGCTGTAACAGCTCCATAGACTGGGGCTTAGGCAGTACCTTCTGCTTGGTAGCCACCTAAGCCCACAGCAGGATGATAGGCTGTTCTCGCTCCCTTTTTTGTTTAAGAGACAAGGTCTTGCTCTGTCACCCAGGCTGGAGTGCAGTGGTACAATTATAGCACACTGCAGCCTTGAACTCCTGGGCTCAAGTGATCCTTCTGCCTCAACTTCCCGAGTATCTGGGACAACAGGCACGCACCACTATGCCCTGCTGGCAAACCAGTTCTCCCGGTAGTCTAGCCTGAGCCTAAGCTATGTTAAATATTACGTCTAAAAATAGAGACATACCCTTCTAGCTAGCTACTACCAAGCTAGTGTCGAGGAAACTAGAACTTTTCCCAACCTTTCTGCATGTAGGCTATAAACCTCTACCTGATTGTTCCTGTCTCCATTATTCATACATAATTCAACCTTCAGGCCCATCAAATTTATTCCCAGCAGATCAATGTAAGTTAAAACCTCAAAGGCAGGGACAGAACAAGACTTTTAAAAAATCATCACACATGAGTATAGTAATCCTTTACTTGCTAACTTTGACGCCAGCATCTCTGAAGGATCCCCATCGAAGGCCAGTCATTGCAAACACAGGTTGTTCCTTTTCACCCTGCAAGTTAAATACACTTAATTAAACTCATGATTACAATAATTTGGAACTCTGTACATGTAAGTACCAAGCAAACACTCATGGCCTACTTTTCATCAAACCAAAAATGTTAAATGTATGTTCAAACTTAAAAGAAAGTAACTCTGGCCGGGTGTGGTGGCTCACGCCTGTAATCCTAGCATGCCTGTAGTCCTAGCACCTCAGAGGCCGAGGTAGAAGGATTGCTTGAGCTCAGGAGTTCAAAACCAGCCCGAGCAAGAGTGAGACCCCGTCTCTACTAAAAATAGAAAGAAATTAATTGGCAAACCAAAAATATATATAGACAAATTTAGCCAGGTATGGTGGTGCATGCCTATAGTCCCAGCTACTTAGGAGGCTGAGGCAGAAGGATTGCTTGAGCCCAGGAGTTTAAGGTTGCAGTGAGCTGGGCTGACACCACGGCACTCTAGCCTGAGCAACAGAGTGAGACTCAAAGAAAAAAGAAAGTAACTCTGTGAGTGCTTAGTAAAAATACTTGAATAAACCATACTGTAAAATGAAACTAATTTTTACATATTAGAGCTCATAAATCTGCTGGCAAGGGAACATATTATCACACTTCAGACTATAAAGTGAGAAGTACCTAACTATTCTGGGTCTCAGACCAATAAATAGTCAGATTAGCCAGAATTTCTTCTCTCTCCTATACCTGTCCGAGGCAAAGATAATTTAAGTCCGTGTTCCCTTTATAGGGTCAAGAGCTCTTAAGTGGCCGGGCGCGGTGGCTCACGTTTGTAATCCTAGCATTCTTGGAGGCCGAGGCAGGAGGATCACTCCAGGTCAGGAGTTCAAAACCAGCCTGAGCAAGAGCGAGACCCCCGTCTCTACTAAAAATAGAAAGAAATTAATTGGCCAACTAAAAATATATATAGAAAATAATTAGCTGGACATGGTGGCACATGCCTATAGTCCCAGCTACTCGGGAGGCTGAGGCAGGAGGATTGCTTGAGCCCAGGAGTTTGAGGTTGCTGTGAGCTAGGCTGATACCATGGCACTCTAGCCTAGGCAACAGAGTGAGACTCTGTCTCATAAAAATAAAAAAAAAAAAAAAAAAAAAAAAACCTCTCAAATAAGATCTGGTACTCTAGAATGTTTCACCTGAATATCTAGAGAAAGTGTAGTCAAATATTTGTCACAAGTCAAAATAAAAAGTGATGTGTTTTTAGTCCCATGCTTTATGCCCAAATATTGTATATTACCATCAGTGAGTTTCTAATAAATCAGTGAATGATGCACTATATAGAACAAATACACGATAGAGCCAATGCCCTTAAGAGTTTGTACTCTACAACAAAGCTTCTCTAAAAACTACAAATAATATATATATATCAGGATTCTGAATGGGATTTTTCCTTTAGCTCAGAAGTACAGCCAAAGCCTAAGAACTGAAAACAGATAGGCACAAACTACCCCCACATTCTAAAGACAGCCACCAAATGCTAGACACAACGCCACAGAATTTGCTAAAAGGGGGCAGAACCAACTCGATTTCCACCACGCCATCACCCCATCACAGCCGATATAAGCAGAAGATTAAAAAGTGGAAGAGAACTGTATGCATAAGAAGTTGCTGGCCTAGAAAGAGCATGGGGTGCCTTTTCCTGGGGAGGGAGTGCTTCCCCCAAACCCCACCTTCACTCCTGCTCTCACTGTGCCAAAACCAAGTGGGCAATTTCTAGGAGAATCACACACAAGCAGGAGAAGCCTGCAAGACAAAGACGCTGGCCTGGCCAGGCGTGGTGGCTCACGCCTGTAATCCTAACACTCTGGGAGGCTTAGGCGGGCGGATTGCTCGAGGTCAGGAGTTCAAAACCAGCCTGAGCAAGAGCGAGACCCCGTCTCTACTATAAATAGAAAGAAATTAATTGGCCAACTAATACATATAGAAAAAATTAGCCGGGCATGGTGGCGCATGCCTGTAGTCTCAGCTACTTGGGAGGCTGAGGCAGCAGGATTGCTTGAGCCCAGGAGTTTGAGGTTGCTGTGAGCTAGGCTGATGCCATGGCACTCACTCTAGCCTGGGCAACAAAGCGAGACTCTGTCTCAAAAAAAAAAAAAAAAAAGATGCTGGCCTGTCCTTTTTTGTTGCTTGTCTGCTCATGCAGTATGCAGTAGGTTTGCTTTTCTGCTCTCTGTACCTGCTTCAACAGGGAAAAGGGAACTAGAGAGTGAGAGATGGCAGAGAAAAGAAGTGAAGGTGAGGCCCCTTGCTGGCTGGCACAGCAAGGACATATTGGTCTCCTGGGTGCCAATTGGATATTGTGGAAACTATTAATAGTCATCTTGATGGTAGCCATCTAACAGCCTGGCCCAGGGCCATGGCGCTCAAGCAGTAAGAGGCCGTGGAGTGTCCCAGGCCTGGGAGCTAAGGAGCTGAAAGGGGTGGTGCTAGAACACATCTCCAACATTGGAAAACCAGGTCCTGGGGAGGCATCCCATCAACTCTAGCATGAACCCACCAGACAGCCAGCACCGGGCCCCCAGCAACCAAGAGGGAACTAGAACGCTAGCTGTCAGTAAAAAGATTTTTTCTAGTCCTTCCTCTATGCATCAGTAATAGATGAGCTTGAAACAGTGGGAAGAAGGGAAAGTGGGATGAAAACATAGATACCCCGAGGGTGTGGCAGGGAGGGGGGATTGCTAACTAAACTACGAAAGTGAGGGAAAACATCACTGATACAGTGACATCTGAACAGAGGCCTGAAGGACACGAGCACTCCAAATAAGGCCAGAAAGGTGACAGGGACCAGATTGTGTTTGGCCTTGAAGGCCTTTGAATGACTCCAGCTTTGATTCAGAGATGGGAAACTGTTGCAGGGCTCTGGGCAGAGCAGGGACGTGCTCTAACTCACGGCCACACGCAAGGTGTTGTGTGAGAAACGAAATGTAGGGAGGCAAGGCAGAAGGAATGATAAGATAGGACTCCCATAATAGTCCAAATGGTGAAGGTGGCTGGGACAGGTGTTAATTACAGAAGAAGAAGTGCTTGATTCTGGGTATTATCTTTTTATTATTATTATTATTATATATAACTTTTCTTCTTTTTTTTTACTTTTTTTTCCTATGATCTTTGAAAGCCTTCTCTGGATGGGTATTATCTTAAACATAGAACCAACGTGGTTTCTTGCCTGACTAAAACTGGGGAGTCAAAGATGACTCTAGCATTTTTAGATATAATAAGTGATGATTTTATCAAAGTATAAGTGATTGTTTAAAGACTGTATTATTTCCTAGTAATATTACATGCTGACCATTAAAAATTTATAACATGCATAGTAACTTAGAACAATGGTTTTGAAGTAAGAATCCTCACATGATACCTGAGTGATCACAGGCAAGTTACTTAACTCTGAACACTGGCTTCCACCTCTGAAAACAGGGTCTTTTGCTTACTATTAAAACAAACTTCTCCACATGATCTCCTGTGAGTGTAAAAGGAGTTATCACTACTGTATCCTCACCTGCTAGGACAGTGAGGGGCAAAAGCAAATAAGTTTATAAATAAAATTATATTTTATATAAAATTATATAAGTTTATAAATTAAATAAAATCAAATTAATAAAATTTAAAAATTACTGTTGTTAATCATAAAATGAGGTGACAGTATAACCTTGCAAAGAATCTATGTGAATCAAAAGCATCCCTACGCTCACTATAATTCCACAGCAGTAACCTTTCAAGTATGTGAAGACAGAGATGCTTTACTCATTCACCTTATATTTACTGAACCCCAACTCTGAGCCAAGCATCGTGCTGGGGGCCAAGGACACACTGGTGAACAAACTAACACACTCCCTACCTCAAAATGGTCCCAACCATTCTTCAGCCTTATGCTGCTCTCCCAGCTAAATGTCTAGTTCTTTGTTCCTCCATGATTTTACAGCCTCATTATCTTGTTTACCAGCCCCCACTACTGCTCCGCATTGTCCCTCTTAATTCTGTTACCTACAACTGAAATATTGAATCTAAATATGTCTAAATTGAGTTACTTACCTTTACCACTTTACATTTACCTTAACAAAAGCACTAAGGAAAAGTAACAGTGTGGTAAGTTTTTATACCCCTGGCTTCCAACTTATATTAAGCTAATCATTCTTTCGTTATGGAATTAGCATTAACGTGTGTTATATAATAGGGACCAGAGATAAAACACTGTCTGCTCTCAAGGAGCTGGAAGTATAGTGGAGGAATATACAGACTCAGACACAAATAATAACATAATGGAGATTCAGATTACAAGGCATGCTGAAAGCAGGTACAACTGCATAACAGGTGGAGGAGCAAAGAAGATGGATGGTCAGGGAAAATACAACAAAAATTTTAAAACAAAACATAAATTTGATTAATTTTAATATTAAATTTAATTGGCAAATCATACTTATATACATTTATGGGGTACAATGGGATTCGATATATGTATACGATGCAGAATGATTTAATCGAGCTGATTAACATATCCATCACTTCATTTACTTAGCCTTTTTTGTCATGAGACATTTGAAACTTACTCTATTTTAAAATATACATCATTATCAACTATAGTCATCCTGCTGTGTAATAGATCTTAAAACTTATTTCTCCTGTCTAACTTTAACTTTGAACCATTTGACTAACATTTAAAAAAGAAATTACCTAGAATGGGGGAGGCTGGAAAGGACTAGAGAGAAAGAAGAGACACAGAAGAAAGTGCATTCTAGTCTGGTCACACTAAGAGAAACAGCACTCTGTGGGTTTGCTCCATCTGCAGCATTTCCCCAAATGTTTCATAGCATGCTAACAAGCATTACATCCAATAGTGCTGCTGCTGCTGATGAAAGAAGATTCCATGGTGAAATGAGTTGAAAACTACCAAACTTACTTGGTTTAAGACAAGTCATGTTTACTGCAGTTCTTCGAGTCTTTAATATGTTAATAATGTACATTATAAATTTCCAAAAGGGGAAATGCAATATACAGTTTTCCTGAGTTGTTAACTGTGCAACTCTTCTGTGGGAGTACATTTTTGCATAACTAATATTCCTTGGAAAATGCTGTTCCAAAGCATGTAGAGTAGTCAAGAAATGCTGAAGTAAGTACTCGAAGACTTCCTAACTGGTGCTGTAAAGCTAAATTCTTCACTGGAGGGAAGCATTTTAGGAATATTCTGTTACAGTTAACTGAAAAGCCCTGCAAACTCCAAGTTCCACTGGTGTGGAGTGCTAAGTCCTAAGCAAGGGGTGAGATTGGCTCTGGGCAATAGGAAATGAGTCACCAAGGCATACTATGTGTGAGCAGCTCTGCAGAGGCCCAGTGAATAGCTACACGGGCATGGAGCTGAACTCAGAAGAGGCCTGAGGGTCAGTCGTGGAGAGACTACTCCCTGTTGGGGTACACACGAGCGCAGTAAAAAGAAGCAAGGTCAGAAGGACAGGGTAGAAACCAACAGACAAAGTACCACTGTATCTTAGCCCCCTGACAGCCTGGGCAGGGAGTCAGGTTATGGACGGATAGGTCCATCCATAACAAAACAAAAACAAGCAAACAAAAACAAAAAGGGAAGACAAACACACAGCCAGATCTTAACAGCAAAGGAGATGTGCTGCCCAAATTCACACACTCCCCTAGAAAGAGTAAATCTCTGAGAGAAAATGGCCTCTTAGTTTGTGGAAGAAAATAATTAGGAGAGCTGGTTGGAATAAAGGCTTAAGGAACATTGAAAAGAAAGTACTTCTTGTCAACTAGACAGGTGTCTAATCTAAGAATTTTAGAGATCCTAGATTAAAAGAAATAGCCAAGCTAGAAGGAACTCTCTGAAGAAGTGCTGAAGCCATTCCAAGCATCATCTTAAGAGAATGATCAGAGCCAGGATCTAAAAAGAAGGAGTCCATGTAATTAGCCAGGAATGACAGAGAAAAAGGAAAGATTCTGACTCCTTATCACCTTTGCTATACACCCTATTTCGTTCTGGGTTGGCAGAGTCTAAAAGAGTCCACTTGAGAAAAACAAAAAGAATTCCATAAATCTTTCCAGTAGTTAAAGTTAAGTACTAGATATTACAGATGTTTATATGGGACAAACTGCCCTTTAAAAATCACAGAATCAGCTGGGCGCAGTGGCTCACACCTGTAATCCCAGCTCTCTGGGAGGCCGAGGCGGGCGGATTGCTCGAGGTCAGGAGTTCGAAACCAGCCTGGCAAGAGCGAGACCCCGTCTCTACTATAAATAGAAAGAAATTAATTGGCCAACTATATATATAGAAAAAATTAGCCGAGCATGGTGGTGCATGCCTGTAGTCCCAGAAACTCGGGAGGCTGAGGCAGCAGGATTGCTTGAACCTAGGAGTTTGAGGTTGCTGTGAGCTAGGCTGACGCCATGGCACTCACTCTAGCCTGGGCAACGAAGTGAGACTCTGTCTCAAAAAAAAAAAAAAAAAAAAAAATCACAGAATCATGCCTAGTATGACACCACCTGGACAAAGTAGTGAAATGGAAAAAGCAATGGACCATGACAAAGAAAATCTAGATTCTAGTTCCACCTCCAGCACAACCAGTCACATAATCAAATTCATATACATCTTGACTTCCTCACCAACTTAGAGGTGCAAATAAGATGTAAGCACACACTGAACCATGTGAAAAACTAAGTATAAGGCATCACTATAGTTTCCAGGGATTTTCTTTTATCTTTGGAGAATCTTTAGTCATATGTTTAATGGGGTTTGGTTGTTCTTTAAAAGAAGAAAAATATGATATCAGGCTTTATCTACAATGCTTATGATATGAGGCTTTGTCGCCAATGCTTTTCCTCATTCTGAAAGCAATTTGCAAAACTAAGGAAAAAGAAGATGAATTCAGTTTGGCTGGGTTCCTCAGAAACCAGAGTAGAGGAGGTTGTACCATGTTTTCTAGGAACTGATTTGAAAGGTTTTCTGCTCCAGGGCTGCCATTAATATACAGAGCCTGTAGTACATTTGATACTGGTTTCATCACTTCACAAAATCAGTATACATGAAAGAAAAAGATAAAAGAAACAAAAGGCATTTCAATACAAGCACAGAATGAATTTCCAGTTAAATTCTAATTACTCTGGAATGTGTTACTTCTAACACATATGTAGGAAACAGCAAATCAGTCATTAAGAAATATATCCTGACTTATCTCCTACTGTAATAACAATATCTAAAATAATATCTTCATAGATATCAATCTATAGTACTTTTCTTAGGTTAGAATTTCTTTCAGTATAGCCCTTCCATTTGTGAAAACAATTTAGCTTTATTATATGCTAGAAAATCAATGGCAATTTAAATCACTTTTATCATGACCAATGAGGTCATGGTGGAGAATCCAGATATCAATGCATGAAGAAGAAAGGAAAATAAAGGGCTGCAAGCTCATGGGTTCATCACCTGTAAATATGCACAGAGCAAACTCTATATAACTAATAGTGACTTTTTAGGATTAAAGTATGGAATCATGACACAGTTTGGATCCTTTCACAAAGATCAGGAAATATGAATGAATATAAAATGCTCATCCTAAATATAGCTATTCTAAGGCCAAATGTGGGTAAAGTACACAGTCACTATTGATAACATTATTTAACTTCATGGCTCTGCCTTCTTAGGAATTTGCCCTTTCTAGGGGGAAAAAAAGAGTTTATATGAAAGAATAGCTACTTAGCTACTGTCCAAGTGAGAATATCTGTTTTTTAGGAATTACTTCTTTTTCAAGAGAGAAGCCTGATCAAGAATCAAAAATGGCTATTGGGAGCTGATGAGCCAAGATGGCCGGCTACAGACATCACTTGTCAGATGATCCTGGCCAGAGGAAGAAAATTGGACTGCGGAGAGCAGAGACTCACAGTCGCAGCTCAGTTGTGGATCACTGGGAGACAACGCAGATGTCTGGGGACCCCACCGAGAAAAACTGTGAGGCTGAGAAAGAAGAAGACAGAGAGAAAACAGCAGTGCAGACCAAACCCAGAGAGGCTCAGAGCCCAGTGAAAGGGTAAGGGGGTTTGCCCCTCCCTTTGGTGAACAGCAGGACACAAAATACATTAGAGGCACTTCCACCGGCAATGAGCCCAGGCATGGCAGCTAAATAGGAATAGCACGTGAACCAGGAAACCCAAGGGCTTTGGGTGTTCAAAAGGGGCACCCCACAGGAGAGTGCCATGAGAGACCGGAGTGCCGGATTTCTTACACCTAGAAACTTCCTTCTCCACACCTCCTCCATTCATTGCATCAGAGGAAGTAATTTTATCTTGGGCTGGCTGGTAAACACAGCCCCCCCACCCCCCGCCCCCATCACAACCACACACGTACTCTGAATCCAGAAGCTCACAAACGGCTGTTCTCCTACCACAGGTGCGCATTCCGGGTCGAGCCCACAACAGAGAGCAGGGCCACCACATTTACCAGCATGCCAGACCAGGTGTCCCCTGGACAGGACTGTGGTGCAGGGAGACACAGGGAATAGGACTTGCGCCCGGACTTGGGTGGCGAGGAAGCCCTTGTGGACACACTGTGGCTGGTTTTGATTTTCTATCCAGGCCACTAAAACTTTCTCCATATCGGCAATAGGGCTGTTTCACTTTCTTATCATTCATGTGTTCACTGGAATAGCACTTTTAATTTCCTTCAAGTACTTTTCTTTGCATTCAAAACTTGGCTGTTTGGCACAACAGACCTAGCTTTGGACTGTCTCAACTTTCAACATGCCTTCCTCATTAAGCATTAACATTTCTAGTTAATGAAGTGAGAGATTTGAAGTGAGAGATATGTGACTTTCCCTTTCACTGGAAACAGAGGCCATCGTTGGGTTATTAATTGGCCTAATTGCAATACTGTTGTGTCTCAGGGAATAGGGAGGCCCAAGGAGAAGGAGGGAGGTGGAAAAAACAGCCAGTCAGTAGAATAGTCAGAATACACAACATTTATCAATTAAGTTTGCCAACTGACATGGGTGCAGTTCATGGTGCCCCAAAACAATTACAATAGTAACATCAAAGACCACTGATCACAGATCACTGCAGCAGATGTAATAATAATGAAAAAGCTTGAAATACTGCAAGAATTACCAAAATGCGACACAGAGACACAAAGTGAGCACATGCTGTTGGGAAAATAGCACCAATAGACTTGCTTGGTGCAGCATTGCCCCAAACTTTTAATTTGTAAAAAACAATATCTATAAAGTGCAATAAAGTGAAGCACAATAAAATGAGGTATGCCTATATAACAAAGAAGTCAAGAGATAAGGTCTAAAACTCATAAATCAAGAAGTAGCATCATATGCTTAACACTATTAAACTGTATAATGATACAATAGTAAATATTATGTATGTTTTACAATTTTTTAAAAGTAGGATCATAAGCATGTCAATTAGTAATAATAACTAGAATTAACAAGTAAAAGGGTAGCACTCTAGGAGGCCGAGGCAGGAGGCTCACTCAAGGTCAGGAGTTCCAGACCAGCCTGAGCAAGAGCGAGACCCAGTCTCTACTAAAAAGATTAGCTGGGCAACTAAAAAAATAGAAACAAAAAATTAGCCGGGCATGGTGGCGCATGCCTGCAGTCCCAGCTACTCGGGAGGCTGAGGCAGAAGGATCACTTGAGCCCAAGAGTTTGAGGTTGCTGTGAGCAAGGCTGATGCCATGGCACTCTCACCCCAGTGACAGAGTGAGACTCTGTCTCAAAAAAAAAAAAAAAGTAAAAATATTTTTCTTTGGGGAGTAATGATTGGGATAGGAAGGGAAGAGGGATTGTTTTCATTATATTCTCATTTGAATTGCTACATTTTATTTTTTAAACATATATGTGTGTATTGCTTTGATGATGTTTTCAAAATCTAAAGAAAATATTTTACCTTGATCTGCAAGACATCAAGTGGAACAGTCTCTCCTTTCACAATGGCAAGTGCAGCATCTGTAATATGCCTAAAAGAGAATGAAAAGGAAATGATCATGTTGTGAAAAATAAGCAACACCTCCTTCCCACCTCTCTCCCCTACCTAGAGTACTAATAGTTGGGTCAGGAAAAAGACATAGTGTTTAAAACTGAAAGAGAAAGCAGAACAAAGGAGTATAAAAGAATTACTAATACAAATATAGTGGAAGACTCTGATACAGACTCAAAAATGCGGCTTTTGGTAAAGAGCAGTTTATACAAGTCACCAATCATTCATTTAACATTTATTGAGTTTCTACATTGTGCCTGACTCCTATTTACCATTGGAGTATACAACACTGAAATGATATAACTATTTTTTAATTGTAGGAAATTCAGCCACTTCAGAAAACAATATTTCCTTTTAGTCTAAGAGAAGAGTAACTAAAGGACAGGACTTGTCATTGTCTTAGAAAAATATAATCCAGAACCCAAGACATATTTCACTTATTTTGCAGGATTACTAGGGCATACTTCATTTTCATTGCTGATTTCTTATTTGAAGACTGAGTCTGTTCTTAACCTACATTCTGATAGTCATTTGAAAAGTCTATAGATAAAAAAATGATATTCATCCAAAGGCATGGACTATTGACGTCCATCAAGGCATGTGAAACTAGGCCCAGGCTTAGAAGCATTTCTGGAGTTTCAACTTTATTAGCTCCAACATTAGACACACACAAATATATAACAGATAGTCAACAAAAGAATATTAAGTCAACTAGTGGCTAAACAACAAGATATTTGTTCTTGCAGCAGAAAGAATGAGTGGACCCACATCAGACAGCCTCCCTGCCCTTTCTGGAACTCATCTGCGGTACAACTTGAGATACTTTAAAATCCCAAAAATACACACATTAACTCAAATTCTTGGACTAAATTCTGGCTTCACTAGTAAGCAAGTTGAAACTGTTATTCTCTCTCATATTTTTCTATCAACACATTTTTATTCTTTTTTCCCTCCAATACAGATGCTACCTGGGAAGTAGGTAACATTTTAGAATTTGAGATTCAGTTTAGAAGAAAGCAAGTAGCACACTCACAGGGTTAGATTAATTTGATATGAATAGATTAGTTCTGAAGGAAGCTATTAGAAAGGCTCCTAAAGCACAGCACTTATTCTGAACAGTACTTAGCACGTTGAGAGGTTTAGTAAGTGCCTTTGAGAGACTGACCTTAAATAAAAAAAAACTATTACAACTCAAAAAGGCTTTTTATATTAAATCTTTTTTCTAAATCGCTTGGCAGAAGACAGCTAAAATGCAACCTTAAATTTATCATTCTCCAGCCAGTAAATGAAAGTTCTAAATAAAACTGCACAGTAGCATGGAACAGCACTTTCAGAATTACTTACCTGCAACATTCCAAATTCAAGATTATTTTTTCTTCCATAGTAATTATGGTATAACAAATCTTGACAGCAGTGTCAAAAGCAAAGCCTTGTTCTTTTCAAATAACCTTAGGCACCAACTATGTTAAGAGGCCTACAAAATCCTGAACCTAGGACAGACTTACTTGATTACCTAAGAGCCCTGGGGCATGCTTACAAATTAAGTTTTATAAATTTTTAAGTTATAAAAAGCAGCAGCAACAACAGTTTAGCTACAGAGGAAAATCATCTCCCCTAAAATGGAGGGCTTTCTCTGACCCTCAGGGCTGCCACACTGTGTTAAATTAGCTTTCGGACAGGCAAGGGGCTCTCCAAGGAAAATAGTCCATGCCTGTATCACTGACATGCTATCTGGAATATTGGCTAACGCAGCTCAAATAATCTAAACTGATGTAAGGGGATGGGGGAAGCCCTCTAATGTAACCAAGACCCAAACCAGATAAGATTTATCTTGGAGAAGCAAAAATGTGAGTAATTCACTGTCATCATCTATTGCCCCTCAGAAACTCTAAACTGGGAATAAAAAAGTATGGCCAATTGAAATGGCCTCTCCTATTTCTGAGGCCTCAGGATGGTTGGTGAATAGCTGAATGATCCCCATTATGTTAAGGTTTGAAGCATGAAAGATGTTTGAATGAAGGTCTGATATATATCCATGTGCATGCCTAGTGTTTTGATACATGGAACCAGGCTCTTATAAAAAAAAAATAAAAAATTATTAAAAGATATAACAGTTGACTCCTAAAATTATAACAGCAAAAATAAATCCACAAAAACCAGCCTAATCAAAGAATTCCCAAGCAGGAAAAAAAATCCTTAAACAAAACAGAAAATCATCTATTATCAATTCTAGAAGGTTATAACCAGAAGAGTCATAAGAAAATTTTAATTAATTCAACACATATTTATTTATTGACTTCCTCCAATGTGTCACAAAGCTTACAATCAGACAACTGATCTCTCAGACATCTCTCCACTTATTTAGATCTTCTTGACACTATTTGTTCAAGATAATATCAATAATCACTATCAAAGCCAGGACTCAAATTCAAGATTCCTATCTTCTTGAAAGAGTAGAGCTTTGTTTACATAGTGCTTTCAAGAAAAAAAGAACAATAACAATTTGTCTGACTTCTGAAGACACTGTTAGACTCACAGCAATTTAATTTAGATGTCAGGGCTACACTGCTTTCCCTTTCTACTTTGTCCATACTGCCTACCACTTTAGGCAATCTCAAAAGGATATGACTACATTTAGTAGTTTTAGCTATTTATATTATCAAGACAATGAAGCCAAGGCTACTGGTTCAGTCTTCGAAAGGGATTTGATATCTGTCATCATGCATACTTAAAGCAAACAAATGATCAGTGCAAATCTGTCTTCGATAAAGAATCTTACAATGTAAAAGCATAAAAACAGTTTGGGTCAAGGAAACCACCTTCATAACTGACAAAAGGACATCAAGTATTCCCTTCCATACCTGACCTGGAAAGTGATTATTAGATTATCAGAGTCCCACAACCCAACTGGGAAACTTCCCAAGGAACTGAAAGGCTGAACTCTGATCTAGGTCCTCCTCTTAATTATTTAACGTTTTAGGTTATCAAAACTAAAAAAAAAAAATTATATCATACATGTACATTTTTTCATTCCCAGTCTCACCCACCCACAATTGCTAATACCCCACATTGACAACCTACTGGACTTTGTTTCCACTTTCGGCAAAGAGGGTATGACTCAAACTACTGGTCTGTCCCAGTGGGATAAATCCAATGGGAATCTTACTGAAGGTAGCCTGGGGGGAAAAAAAGAAAGTTTTATTGTTATGGTCAGAAAATAAGGCTTAACGGAGAGGCACAGGTGTGTCCACTATGACAAAGTAAATGATCTTGAATCTGCCTCCCAATCTCCTTTTCCACATCCCTAGACCAGCTATAAAAAAAACTAACGGAGCAGTTTCTAAAATGATGCAGTCAATGAAAACAAGATGACTTAGAATTTGGAAGAAATATTGAGTACTCATTGATTGTAACTGTTTGAAAAAAATTTGGTTAAGACAATGAGGGTCTTAAAGACATTAGAGCATTGTACCAGTACAACAGAGACTGTATTATGTTGTCACACTTTGAAAAAGTTGCAGATAAAATTCAACTAAAAATGTCTACCATTTGTACAGTGACAAATGACACATGAAGGTGCCTTATAAACTATCTCAAGGAAAAAGAGAATAAACAAGTTTAGGTAATGGCATAGCAGTTGATATAATTAAATGCCACAAATACAATAGATACTGTAAGGTTCCTACAGACTATTTTGAGCACTATCTACTATTAAAGAGACTGAGAAGGAGCTTCTTTTTGTTGTTACTTATGAAATATTTTAAACTACTATTAAAAAAAGTGCATAAAAATGTTACAAACACCCATGTACCCACAACCCAGATTTAACAAATGTTAACCTTTGCCATTTTGCTTCAGATGTTTTAAGAAATAAAATGAGAAAGATACAAAGTCCCTTCTAATTCTATTCTACCCTTTCCCTTCCCAGAAGAAACCATTATCCGAAGTTGGTGTGATTTCTTTCCACCAACATTATTCTTTTACTACATATTTAGGCATCCATTAGCAATATGGAGTATTGTCTTCTGAATTACTTTTGAGATTTAACCATGTAGATATTTATAGATCTATTTCATTCATTTTAACTGCTGTATGGCTCCCACTATATGAATATATCACAATTTATTTAGGAAGGAATTCTTTGAAGAAAAGATTCCATGGGAAAATTTTATATCTTCCACAACTGTTGGTCAAAGCTATTGGATTCCCTTGATCAACAAATCATAGAAGTCCACCACGGGTAAATAAATGTGTTCTATGACACACGCAGCACTACTTTCTTTTCTAAAATCTAAGGAGGCATAACTTGTGCCCATTTAAAAATATAAAGTGGAAAAAAAGTAAAAGAAAGAAAGAGCAAAAAAAAGAGCAGAAAAGTCAAAGCTAAAATACAATTACTCTTTCTTTAAAGCTTACCTCATCTGTTCTTCGAAGAACTCCAGTAACAACCTACAATTGAAAAAAAAAAATTATTATAAACATGTATTTACTTTATCATAAAGGAACTGGATTCAATTTATTCCAGTTTTCTTCTTAGAAACTCTGTTAACAGATATATTGTATCTTAAATCACAGTATTTTCCAATACAATCAGAGCTAAATTAGATTTTATTTTTGACCTAGTATCAGTAACATAATAAAGATTAATATAAAATAGTTATAAAAACTCCACATTATATTAGTAAATTATGTTCTAAGCTCTATAAAATGGGTATAAATGTGATGTACACATCAACTATACAAAAGACCCTAGTTTACTACTAGGAAAAACACACTCTGCTACACTCAGAGAAATAGTCACAAAATAAATGGTTCTTATTGAGGAATATGAAGACAAGGGTGATAGTATTGTAAAAACCGTGAAAAATGCCTGAAGAAAAAATAATTTCTCATAAAATAGCCAATATTAATAGCTTGTTTATATTTTGGTATATTTCCCACCAATCTTTTTTTTTTAAAGAGAGACAGGGTCTCACTCTGTCATCCAGGCTGGAATACAGTGGCATCATCACAGCTCATTGCAGCCTCCAACTCCTGGGCTCAAGTGATCCTCCTGCCTTAGCCTCATGAGTAGCTGGGACTACAGGCGCTCACCACCATGCCTGGCTAATTTTTTAAAAATTTGAGTAGAATGGGATCTCACTATGTTCCCTAGGCTGGTCTCAAACTCCTGGGCTCAAGCAATCCTCTTACCTCAGCCTCCCAAAGTGCTGGGATTCCAGGAGTGAGCCACTACCTCCCACCCCCAGTCCTTCTTTCAATTGATGCGTATTTTTATATGACTGTGATTATGCCAAATACGTAATTTGGTATCTTTCTTTAAAAACATTTTGTAAAGTAAAGCCTGACCTAAATCTTCTCCCTTCATCTTCTCCTGCCTCACTGAATTTGAAGATTAAATGGGAGTGTCAAGAGGTCTATTTCATTCTTTGTAGGCCTGCTATCAATATTCTTCACACTTCATTAAAAAGCCATAAAAACAATTACAAGATCATTAGCACAGCCTTTTTTAAAAGAAGCTTACTAAGCCTCACGTAATTACTAAGTCAAACATAGGACAGTACCCTGTCCACTGTTAGCTTCTGATCCCCAAACACTGATGAAAACACTATGAGACAAAACACAATCAGAAATGAGGTATTGGCTAGGTACAGTGGCTCACACCTATAATCCTACCACTATGGGAGGCCAAGGCAGGAGGATCGCTTGAGCTTAGGAGTTCAAGACCAGCCTCAGCAAGAGCAAGACCTCGTCTCTACAAAAAATAGAAAAATTAGCCAGGCGTCATGGCATGCACCTATGGTACCAAGTGCTTGGGAGGCTGAGACAGGAGGAATTGCTTGAGTCCAGGAGTTTGAGGTTCCAGTGAGCTCTAATAACACCACTGCACTCTAGCCCAGGCAACAGAGCAAGACTGTCTCAAAAAAAGAAAAAAGAAATGAGGTATGGATATGAATTATATCATAGTATACAGGATGGAAAAACTGAGCAGTGGGCAAGACCACCTGCATTGGGCTCTTTAGGAGTTCCTGATGTATGATGAATACATGAGTCTTCTGCATGGAAAAGACAGAACACTCATAGGGCAACACACTTACTGTGTCCTTATTGGACCAAAGTTAGCATTAAGGATACGTAAATTTTTTAATTAATAAACTTTATTTTTTTAAAGCAATTTTAGGTTCACAGTGAAATTGAGAGGGAGGTACAGAGATTTCCCATATATGCCCCAGCTTCATACTTGTATACCCTTCCCCATTATCAACATCCCCCTCCAGGGCGGTACATTTGTTACAATTGATGAACCTACAATGTCATATCATTATCACCCAGTGTCCACAGTTTACATTAAGGTTCAGTCTTTGTGTTGTACATTCTATGTGTTTGAACAAATGTATGATGACATGTATCCACCATTATAGTATCACATAGAGTAGTTTCACTGCCCTAAAAAATCCTCTAGGCTTTGCCTATTCATTTCTCCCTTCGCCCAACCTATGGCAACCACTGATCTTTTCACTGTCTCCATAATTTTGCCTTTTCCACCTGTTAAACAGTTGGAATCATACAGTATGTAGTCTTTTCAGATTGGCTGCCTTCCCTTAGTAATATGCATTTAAGTTTCGTCCATGTCTTTTCATGGCTTGATAGTTCATTTCTCTGAATAATATTCCATTGTCTGGATGTACCTCAGTTAACCATTCATCTACTGAAGGATATGTTGGTTGCTTCCATGTTTTGGCCATTATGAATAAAGCTGCTATAAACATCCATGTGCAGACTTGTGTGTGGAAATAAGTTTTCAACTCATTTTGGTAAGTGCTAAGGAGCATAATTGCCAGATCCTATAAGAGCATATTTAGTTCTATAAGAAACCACTCAACTGTTGCAAAGTGGCTGTACCATTTTGGATCCCTAGTAGCAATCAATGAGAGTTCCTGTTGCTCCACATTCTCGCCAGCATTTGATAATGTCAGTGTGCTGAAATTCTGGCCATTCTAATAGATGCACAGTGGTATCTCAGTGAGGATATGTAATATTAAAATAAAGGCAGGTGCACACATCTGAACATGTAGACCTCTTCCTATAAATGTAGTATTAAGAGATAACACTGTATGGGATGGAAATGATGTGAGAATAAATAGATGTATTTTCTTAAAAGAAATCTTTATGTTTATGAGAAACATTCCTCATAATTGAAACTATATGATTCAATTACAAACAGGGTTACTTAATACAAGTCTTCAGAACATAACAAGCCTATCCCACCCACCCCCATTTTGTCTGTTTTATTCAGTGATATCAAACTTAAATTTGATAATACAAAAAACCTTCTATGTGCTAGGTAGAGGCTTTACAAAAAGCAATGAAAAACAGTGCACGAGAAAAACTTAAAGCTATACTAGTTTCAGAGTTACTACAGTAACAATCCTGAAAGAATGAATTACAAAGAAATAATTCATTTAAGTTATAACTACTTTATACCACTGCTCTAAAGTCTAATTTCCATTTTTCTCTCCTTCAAAACGGCTTCAAAGAGAAAAACAGTCATACCTCCTGCAGGGTTCCATCCCCTCCAGCAACAATGATCACATCTGTGCTTTCCATCAATTCCAGGAGCTTCTTGGCTTGTCCCTCATAATCTGTCTGAAATACAAAGAAAGCCTTTGGTGAATTTATCATCCTAGGGCCACAAGGTCAAAGGTTAAAAAATGTGGGATATTTTCTTTAAAGTTGTACATTGATTCTTTTCTGAAGTTTTACATAATTGATAGACATGAAAAAACAAACAGCTATCAAAGTAATCATGTATAGTTTTTGCAGTTTTATACTTTTAGAGCCGGAAGGGACCTCAGAAACCATCTAGTCAGCTCCTTACTTTAAAAATAAAATTCAAACCCAATAATTTGTCTCAGTTACACAGCTAGCTAGTCAAAGGCCTCATTTACAGTCCAGTACAGATCCCATTATATCATTTACCCAATCTTTTCATCTGAAGGCAGGAAGTCAAGTGTATATGCAAATAGGGAGAAGCAGATGTAATGAAAAGAGCACAGATTTGGGAGCCCAAGAGACCTAAATTAAATCAACTCTGCTACTTTCTAGCTGAGTGGCATTAAAGTCTGGATCTTAACTTCCTTATCAATGAAATTATGTGTGTTAAGAAAAGGGTAATAACAGCTTCTCCGTGACCCTGCCATAAAGCAACTAGCAAAGTGACTGTTCATAACTGGTTCTGTACTAAACAAAAGGTTACTGTTGTTTTGCTATGACTATACACTTAAAAATACAGGTATGAGTCAGAGTGGTCAAAAAACAGTACCTAAGCCTTACAATTTTTATTGAGAACATTCAATCTCAGATATATACATAGACTTAAATGAACCATTTAAGCCACCAATGATATGTACACTTCTAAAACCAAACACTAAATTTTAATAGACTTAATGCAACTGATACTAAAATTGGAAACACTCCCTGCAACTGACACTACACTAGACACATTAATAGACAAAAATGAAACATCTGGATTGCAGATGGCCTAAGGCACTTATGGTATAATAAAAAATACATTTGTTCTTTGTCCGTGGTTCCTGGCACAGAGCTCTTTAAACCCCTGGATTTCCTGAAGGAAGTATCTATTGTTACTCATGGCAAGCCCCTCTCAACCATACCTGAATTTGTGCTAATGGGGTGACTCCCCGCGGGACCCTGGATAGCTTCAAGATGAGGGCTGGTTGCCAGAAAGGTCAGCAAGGTGATTAGAGGGCTGGAACTTTTAGCCCATCCCCTGCCTCCAGGGAGGAGTGAGGGGGGCCTGAGATGAAGCCCACTCACCAATGGCCAATGATTTAATCAATCATGCATACTTAGTGGGACCTCCATAAAAACCCCTAAGTAATGGAGTTTGAGGAGCTTTCAGGTTGGTGAACACATTGAGGTGTGGAGGGTGGCTTGTCCAGCAAGAGCCTGGAGGCTCTGTGCCAACCCACTGCCCTTGTACTTTGCCCTATGCATCTTTCCATTTGGCTGTTCTTGAGTTGTATCCTTTATAATAAACCAGTAAATATAAGTAAAGTCTTTTCCTAACTTTGAGTCATTCTAGAAATTTATCAAACCTGAGGGCGTTAGGGGAAACCTTGATTTATAGTGGGTTGGTCAGAAGAACAGGTGACCATCCCGCCAGGACTTGTGCCTGGTGCCGTAGGTGAGGACAGTCTTATAAGACTGAGCGCTCAACCCATGGAGTCTGCACTAACCTCAGGAGTTGCTGTCAGAACTGAATTGAGTTGTTGGCCCCCCAGCTGGTATAAGAGAAGACCCCAGCATCTGAGCTAGTAAGTTCTAATATGACATTAATTCACAATTAACACAGAGGAAAAAGAATGTCTCCCTAAAATACCACCATTTTATGATAAATAGTTCTACTTTTATACTAAAAATGAAACAACTAGCTTTATAATTATACATTTGCTACCATTTGATTTTTTAAAAGAATATACATAAACCCTGATTAAAAGGATGGTTTGTGACCACCTAGAAATAGGTGATCATTAGGAATCAGCCTGGTTTTCAATAAGACCAAGTCATTTCAGACTACCTTATTTCATTCTTTGACAGATTACTACATCGGATCTTGGAAATTAGACAGACACATTGTATCTGATCTTCAGCAAGAATTCTGGCACATTATTTAAAGATATCTCTGTGGACAGGTGAAGAAGTGTGGAAACAATACGCTAGAATACAATTAAGTGGATGAGCTAACAATCAAATGTCTATGCCCAAAGTGAGATGCTCAGTGGGAGGTGCTGGAAGATTCCCAGCGACATTTCATTAGGGCTCCCCCTGCAGCCTTTCCCTATATATCACTTTATCAACAATGGAGATGAAAGGAAATTTACTGGATATGTAAAAGATACACATGACCACCTTGCCTCTTCTTGCTTCTCCCGCCTCATCCTCTCTCATTCTGTCGCTTTCCTTATTCCACTCCAACCACATTGGCCTCCATACTATCCCTCAAACATGCCAAGTACACTCCTGCCCCAGGGCCTTTGAACATGCAGTATCTTCGGCTTGGATTCTCATTACTCAAGTGTCTACATGCTCCCTCATTTCCTTTAGGTGTTTGTTCATCTCATCAGACCAGCTGCACTGAAATAACACGCCTCTTACCCTTTGTCTCTTTAACCAGCTTAGTCTTTCTTCTTAGCACTCATCATCATCTGATAATTCATTTATTTGTATATTTGTTTCTTGTCTGCTTACCTTTCTTTCAAACCTTGAAAGGAAGCCTTTAAGGATAGGAGTTTGTTTTGTTCAGAATGTATCCCCTATACTCAGTACAGGGCTTAGCTCACAGTAGGCACTCAATAAATATTTGCAAAAAATAAATATGAATAGGTACATGAAGGGAAGAACGAAAATTCAAAAAGATTTTGAGAGACCATAATTTAAAAGATTACATTGATAGGGATAATATATTTGAGACTCTGATCTTAGAAAGAAAATCTCAAATGTGCTAAAAAAGGATAAAAAAGTGGCTTGATGATGCCAGAAAAAAAGAATCTAGACACTAACTTTGTATCTTTCATAAAAACTAACTCAAAATGATCATAGATCTAAAGGTAAAATGCAAAACTATAAAACTTTTAGAAGATAACATAGGATAGAATCTAAGTGATCTTGGAGTTGGCACTGAGTTTTTAGATACATCATTAAAACCAAGATGCATGAAAGAAAAAACTGATAAATTGGACTTTAATAAAATTCAAAACTCTGCTCTATAAAAGAAAGAAGTCTTTTCATTCTATTATAAGAATGAAAGACGAGCGTCAGACTGAGAGGAGATACTTGCAAAATACATATCTTATCAAAGGACTTGTATCAAAATATACATAAAACCCTTTAAAATTCAGTAAAAAGAAAACCCAATTAAAAGGGCAAAGATCTGAATAGACACCTCACCAAAGATCTACAGATGGTTAACAAGCAGATGGAAATATGCTTATTATATATAATTAGTAAATCATGAATTAAAATAATAAGGACCACTACACACCTATTAGAATGGCTAAAATCCAAAACACTGAAAACAGCAAATGCTGACAAGGATATGGAACAACAGGAACTCTCTTTCATGCTGGTGAGAATGCAAAATGGTACAGTCACTTTGGAAGGGAGTTTCTTACAAATTCAATTATACTTTTACCATATTATACAGCAATAACACCCCTGGGCATTTACCCAAATAAGTTCAAAATCTATGTCCACACAAAAACCTGCACACAAATGTTTATAGTAACTTTACTCATAATTGCTAAAATTGGAAGCAACTAAGATGTACTTGAGTGGGTAAATGGATGAACTGTAGTACATCCAGACAATGGAATATTATTCAGCACCAAAAGAAGTAAGTTATCAAGCCATGAAAAGAAGATGGAGAAGCCAGTCTAAAAAGGCTATATACTGTATGATTCCAACTATATGACATTTTCAAAATGGCAAAGAATGACAACAGTAAAAAGATCAGTGGTGGAGAGAGGGACTAATAGGTAGAACACAAGGGATTTTAGGGCCGTGAAATTAATACGTATGATACTGTAATGGTGGACACAATGCATTTATACATTTATCAAAACTCAAAGAACTGTACTATACATATGAATGTGAATGAGTGAATACAAATGAAAACTATGGACTTAATAATAATGTATCAATTGTAACAAACATGCAACTCCAATGCAAGATGTTAATAACAGGGGAAATGGGGAGGAGGGAGGAATATAGATACTCCGTACTTTCTGCTGAATTTTTCCTTAAACCTAAAACCACTCTAAATATAAAGTCTACTATTTTTTAAAGTGGCCTAATGTACATAGCAAACAAGACATAGGAGATTTAGGGAACAAAGAGTCCAGCAAACTCAAAGGCATGATATATCAACAACAGAAGAGTGTGATCTTGAGCTGTTTAAAAGAATAGGATATGGAACAAGAGATTTGGTCCTGCTTTTACACCTCATTTCTGGGCACTACACTTTAAGAGAAAAGAAAACTAGAGAACATCTCAGAGACCAATCAGGAAGGTGACAGATTTGAAACCATATCCCTTGTGAAGAAACTGGGAATGTTTCAAGTGCAAAAGGCTTACGGAAGGGTCACGATAACATTCTTTATTATTCCAAAGACTAATATGCAGGAGGAGGATTAGGCTTCTTCCACATGAACCCCTGGGATAGAACTAAGCCGTAGGCCAATGATACTCAATCAAACTACACATTATAATCATCTGGGAATGACTGAATGAACAAACAAACGAATGAATAAATTTATTTGTAAATATAGACTTCACATCAGTTATATCTAGAGAGTGAGACTGAGCATAGGTTATACTTTTAAACCTATCCAGGTAATTTAATATTCGGCCAGAGTTAAGAACAACCAACCTAGGTGTAAAAACTCCTAGGAAACAGATTTCTTCTCAAAATAAGGAAGACTATTCTAATAGTACTATCCTAAGGTAAAATGGATTATCTTGGGGGGTTTCCTATCAAGTGGGAGGCAGAGCTTAAGGTAGGAAGCATGCCTTAGAGTCGACAGACCAGGGTTTTAAATCAGCTCTGTTACTGCTAAATGAGTAACTGGGCTGGTTTCTGGATGTTTACATCATCAATTTCCTCATTCATAAAATAAAGATGATAACACCCAACTTCACTGGCTTATATGTTAAATAAAATCACCTACATGAAGTGCTATAATCCCATTTCTAGCAGAATGGTAGACTAAGTAGCCTGCCATTAAAAATTAATGCTACAAAGTAAAAAAAACATCTTTGATGCATCAATAAACTATAACAAAGTAAGGAATACTAACCCCCAAAACTAACACCTATATAGTAAATGCTTTAAGGGCATCTAGTAAACCAGGGGAACCTAGATGGTTTTCAGAGTTTCACTAGTTCTAGGAAAAGCAGGCAGAAATTCCAGGACTTACTAAAGGTTAGTTAGCCTGATGGGAGAACCACATCCCACTATAAGTCAGGACCCAAAAGACTACATGCTCAGTTTAAGAGTGAATTTAAAACAAAGGTTTCCTACTCTTACTCCTATCCTTACCCCAGGGGACTGCAAGGAAGATTTCCTACTCTGAAATTTGATACTAAATGAAGGGGGTAAAAATCTTCCCTGAGAATCCACAACTTTACATTGGTCCTCACGCAAGTAAGTAATCCAAATTCATGCTACCTTGGTAATCTGAAAAACCTCAAGCTAAAAATGTAAAGGTTTCCAGGACTTCCTTATATGTATTTTGCACTGAGAAAGACACAATATTCTTTCTGTTATATCTGCTAAAGTTCATTGTCTGAATCTAATCATGGCAAAACAACAGGTAAACCCAAATTGAAGGACATTCTACCAAAAAAGACCTGAACCCCTCAAAAATGTAAAGACCATGAAAGAACAATGTTTCCTTGTTTGTGGAACTATCAAAAAATTAAATTACTCAAACTTGAAGATTTTGTATTTTCAGGAAAAGAATTCTTTTTTTTTTTTTTTTGAGACAGAGTCTCACTTTCTTGCCCAGGCTAGAGTGAGTGCCATGGCGTCAGCCTAGCTCACAGCAACCTCAGACTCCTGGGCTCAAGCAATCCTGCTGCCTCAGCCTCCCAAGTAGCTGGGACTACAGGCATGTGCCACCATGCCCGGCTAATTTTTTTTTTTCTATATATATTAGTTGGCCAATTAATTTCTTTCTATTTATAGAGATGGGGTCTCGCTCTTGCTCAGGCTGGTCTCGAGGAAAAGAATTCTTACAGTTATAACAAGAGCTGTAATAGCGATATAATTCCACATCTTATCTCTTAGATGAAAGGTATCAAGTTGTCCAAGTATCCAGCTAATCCTATTCTAAAAATGAAAAACTGATATTTGGAAAAACAAAACTGCTTTTACTAATTATCAGAATAAGACACAACATTGATTTCTTTGCTCTTGTCTTCTTAAGTAACAAGTGATTTTTGCTAAGTCAAGAGAAGAGGATATGTTATAAAGAGTGGAAGCTTGGGTAAAATAAATATTCAAGAATCATTCTTACCTTAATGATAGTCACATCCATGCCAGATAAATGCAAAATCGGGGCAGCATTTTTTTCAAATAGAGTCCTGGCTTTGCTGTAGACAAAAGAAAAATTGAAAATATTTTAATACAAGTTCTCAAGAGGAAGAAAAGCTCAAACATCTTCTTTAGAGTAGAGTAAGAAAGGCCATGGAACATGGGTTTCCTTTATTTGTTCAATTACAGAAAGTTTAACAATGAGAAATGAGTTATCACAATTAGCAAAATAGAACCTTTCACCCTGGGGCCTCCAGGAGTTTGCCCTTTGCCTCATAAAATAAGTTCTTATTCATTTGGGAGACCTACAGTTCACATTCTAGTCCTCTAGAGGAAGAATGCATACTAGACTCCATTCAGGCACCAATGCTTGATTTACGCAACAAGAATTTATTGAGCACCTACTCTGTGACAGACACAGGTGGGTGGAGGAGCTAGGGACACAACATGACAAAGCAGACAAAACCACTTGTCCTCATGGAACTTACTTATATTCCAGTGGAAGGAATGAATTTATTGCAACACTATTCATCTGACCCAAGGGAATAAATTGAACAAAGCAGAAAATCGCTTAATTCTCACCCAATGAATACAACCTTTTGGAGTAAGATACATCATTTTTAATAATTTCAAATAGTAGAGGTATCTCTGCTTCTTGAATTTTAAACCAATAGTGAAATCCCTGGAGACAGAGCAAAAATCCTTTCCAAGAAGGCAGAATTTCTGCTAAGAAACAGAGAAGTCTGAAATCATCATTGCACTCTGGGAGGCCAAGGCGGGAGGATCGTTTGAGCTCAGGAGTTTGAGACCAGCCTGAGCAAGAGCGAGACCCTGTCTCTACTAAAAATAGAAAGAAATTAACTGGCCAACTAAAAATATATAGAAAAAATCAGCCGGGCATGGTGGCGCATGCCTGTAGTCCCAGCTACTTGGGAGGCTGAGGCAGGAGGATCGCTAGAGCCCAGGAGTTTGAGGTTGCTGTGAGCTAGGCTGATGCCATGGCACTCTAGCCCAGGCGACAGAGTGAGACTCTGTCTCAAAAAGAAAAAAAAGAAAAGCTTGAAATCACCTAATATAACTACAGGATAATTCATCAGAAGTTTGTCCCAAACTCCAGGCACGGTCATGCCCTTCTCTGTGGTCCCGCGACACTTTGATACACCTCTATTAGCAACTTTCACATTTTATGATGATTAGAGATTGCCAAGACTGTCTTCAGAACTAGACTAGAAGTTTTGCAAAAACAGATACCAAATCTTATTAATCCTTGAATCCCCTGGATTATGTATAGCGCACTCAGGTACTAAGTATCTGATGAACTAATGCACAAGTGAATGAACAAACCTGCCCCAAATGCAGACATGTAACTTCTGAGGAAAATGAAATGGCATGATTGTGATGTTTTCTAAGAGAAATAAACAACCCTTAGAATAGTTTGTGTATTTCAAAAGTATCATGCACATCATTAGACACTAAACGCCTGTCCAATTCAGATCAGAATTTAAAAACACAACCTAGGAATTAATGGATACAGAAGTTACAAAAAGTCCCATCTCCCAATGGCACAGTCTCAAAGTCAAATCAATGTTGAAACATACCTATTAGTTGGCCTGTCTCCTGCCCAAATATTTCCAACTATTACATAGGGGAAAAAAAATCCTAGTACCTTCAAGCAATCAGTGTCAAACCTCTGACTTTCATATCCACATTTACTCAATCCTCTTTCTAAAAAACATTTTTTAACCAATGATGCATCCTTTGACTTTAAGGATATTTTATACTAGAAAGAAATACAAAGGTAGCTAATGAAAAGGATGTATAGTTATGCACAGACTAAATTCAGTATCATTTAACCTGAAAAGAAATAACTACCAAATGGCATACAGAACACAAAACATTTCTTATTATGAATTAAATTAGAATTGAGAAGCCTAGACAAATTTTCAGAAGAACCATCCAAAAGAATATCTCCAATCCAGGGCCTATCTGAGCATATAAGAAGCAAATGAAATATACCCTACCTTTCTATTGTTCTGAATGATTATTAGAATGAACATGAAAGGGTAAGTAAAAATTTCTCCCTTCCAGCTCACCATTTCTGGGGGCTTAACCCAACAATAAAAGGCTGAGCTATACTGCAAACAATCCTCCTTCCAGCATTGCTTTCATTACTAGATTGATAAGAAAGGATCAGTTGGAAGCTTATCAGGTCTATTTCCTAAAAGTAAAACTCTGGAGAAGTCTCACTCCTGTCAATCACAACAAATCTCCTCTGAGTTAGTTTAAGAAATAAGAGGTGAACATTTGGGTCTCTATCCACTTCTTTATATGGATGCCCTGGGTTCAGAAAATCACCAGAATGAAGGTGAAGATGTTTTTCCTTCTAATGTTCTACATAAAAGATTGAAAAACAAGTGTTACCAACAAGACATATGTTATTTATTATATAATTAAGGGTGAGATAGCACCAGGGCTAAATAAAAACTTGATGTGCTTATAGCAATTTCCAATCTCAGGCACACACACCAAATAATTACTCTTTAATATATTATTTATTAACGCTAAACACACAGTTATCTTATTTCTTAAAGCACTTATGTAGTTTTAAACCAATACTACATAATGAATTAGCTACATGATAAATTATAAATTATGTGTCAGGGCAGAGCCATGATGACAAAAATAGTGCAATTAAATACTGAAAGCTCTAAAAAAAAAAAAAAGATGCTGGTGAGTTTCAGAGTTTCCTAGAAGCATGAGGGGATTCACCTTGTCAATGAAGGTGAGTCAATGCCTTGGAAAAGAATGACTTTCCTTCAGTGACAGCATTTTAGCCCACCTTTAGATAAAGGTATTATAGATTTAAAAAAGAACCCACATTTAAAAATGCAAATATATTTACATGTAAAGAGAATCTAAAACTTCTCTGAAAAACTAAAGTTTATTAATTTTAAAAATGTAGACATCTCTTAGAAGCAGCAACTCAAAATAACTGATGATAGCTTAAACAAATTATCATAAATTTCATCTGAAATTAGCAAGTTATTAATTTATTAGGTCTCTAAAGGAATAGAACACAGAACAGTTAAACTGAATGAGGCCGAAGGTGAGGGAGGTACAAGAGCTTCTGGAAAGGGTAGAAAAGAGAAGAATATTCTGAATTTAGCCCATGGTCAGTAACAACAATACATTTCTCACATTGAGTGCTTACTAGGAAACGGGAATAATGCTTAATATGTCACGGGCATAATCTCCTTGTATTAAATCAAAGGCCTCTATTCTATATGGTAACTTTTTAAGGTATGTGCTAGTGCTTTTCTGGTTTTACAGATGAGTAAACTGGTGATTTAGGAAGTTAAGAAACCCCCACAGTATCACAGAGCTAGTAAGCAGCAAAACAGTATGCAGTCCAGGTCCCTCAAACTCCCAGACCCATGCTGAGTTCTCTGCTATCTTCAAGCACAGGCTACCTTTGATTACTTGAGTATTTTGATTATGTTCTATTAGGACTTATTTATGTGCTGGTATTATTTAGCAATGGTTTTAAACAAGAATGATCAACAGACATTATGACTGGTGTCATAACGAGGGAAGAGAGGGGCTCTAACAAAGCCCAGCGAATATGATTCAATTAGGCAGGGTTAGACAATCTGGATTAAACAGCTGTATTAAACAGAAGTAAGGCACGACTTACCCTCCTATCTGTGAAGCCACACCCACTGCCGCCCAAGCAGTGATGAGAGAAACCAACTTCAGAGTCCGAGTTTTATCCCAGACTTACGATCTGACCCCGGACTATTCTTTTTGCTGTTGTTCTTATTATCTTAATGTCATTTGACTTAGATCTTATAGAATCCAAGCTGATACATATTTACTAATTATCTGATCCTCAGAAAAGCCAAAAAGAATGTTCTGACCATTAGGGAGAGTAAAAGGTATCACTTTTTTTTTCACCCTCAACCCGTTAATTCTATTTTTAAAAATAATTTTTAAATAATTTCTTCTAAAGCCATCAAGGTCTTTGTATTCACCTTTCCAACTAAATGAGAGTTGCAGCTAACAGTGTAAAAAAATATTTTTTGCCTACGGTATTTTTTTTTCATTAAGAGACTTTGAGTTCCCACATACCCTCCCTACCCCCACACACATCCACTCTGCCCCCTGTTTTCAATGCAGTACATTTGTTACCAGCAAACCATCAAGAATACGTCATTATATACCCAAGTCCCAGCCACTCTTCACACCTTAATTCCCTCCCATGACCTTTCCAGGCCAGCCAGACCAGTTACAGACTGTCCTGTGCCATAACAAGGGCATAACTAGGCCACTCCTGTTTCTAGGCCCCTTCCCCTGGGCCGTTTCCTTAGTCAAGGAGGAGGAGGACTCCTGCCTGCTTCCTCCAAGAACAAGCTCAAGGTTCATCCATTTTGGAAAGAGCATTTCTGACCTCCCAAGCCCACAGTGCTCTTAGCCAACTCCAAACATCCTGTGGACACAGAAGGCCTAATGATTTATGCCACAGCCGCACAGTAGTTGTTCCCAAGGGGACTACCTTTCAAGCAGATAAGACTTTCTGCTTGTGGCCGGGCATGGTGGCTCATGCCTGTAATCCTAGCACTCTGGGAGGCTGAGGAAGGTGGACAGCTCAAGGTCAGGAGTTGGAAACCAGCCTGAGCAAGAGTGAGACCCCATCTCTACTAAAAATAGAAAGAAATTAACTAGCCAACTAAAAATATATTAAAAAAATTAGCCGGGCATGGTGGCACATGCCTGTAGTCCCAGCTACTCAGAAGGCTGAGGCAGAAGGATTGCTTGAGCCCAGGAGTTTGAGGTTGCTGTAAGCTAGGCTGATACCATGGCACTCTAGCCTGGGCAACAGAGTGAGACTCTGTCTCAAACAAAAAAAAAGACTTTCTGCTTGTGTTAATTCTGCAATGATTATTAAACTTCAATTAGATAAGTTTTCTAAGTATTAGTTAGCTTTATAATTATTTCTCATTAACTGTTATTTCTACATTACAAATGAATCTTTTTGGCTAG
>VSMD01079881.1:0-32657 GCA_008750895.1 Mirza zaza
ACAAAACTTTGTCACAAAATTTGTTACAGACTGAATTTATTCCAGTTGGCCATTGGTGTTTTAAACAAAATAAAAATCTTCAACAGCGTTGAGCGCAATCAGAGTGTGCACTAACCCCGGCCCACGCTCACGCGGGCTCCGGGCTTCGCCGTCTTTGTCTCTCCAGCGCCTCGCGCGAGACAGGCGCCGGGCGTCGGTCGCCCGACCCGGCGAGGGCCGGACTCTGCGGGCCGCCCCGCCTTCCGCGGCCAAGGCGAGCCGGGCGCCGCCCAGGTGGGCAGGTACCGGGGCGGGGCGCGCCGGGGTGGCCGGGCACCCGGAAGCGCCGTGCCCTCAGCCAGCGCGACGGGCGGCCCGGCGGGAGCAGGCCCGCGATGGACAAGCTGAAGAAGGTGCTGAGCGGGCAGGACACCGAGGACCGCGGCGGGCTGTCCGAGGTGAGCGCGCCCGCCCGGCGCCCGACCCCCGCCGGCCGGCCTGGCGCGGCGTCCGCGGTGGCGGCTCGGGGCGTGCGGCGGCACCGCCAGGATTTCTTGGAAAGCGCCTCCGCCTCGGCGCTGGCCTCCCCTGCCCGGCGTCGCGGGGACCCCCGCGCAGGGCCCGGGCGCTTGGCACGGGCGGCCGGCGGCCGAGCCCTCCCGCCCTGCGCCCTGCGCCCTGCGCCCGTCCCCACCGAGAGAGGGCGGCGCCGGCGCGTCTGCGAGCCCGAGGCCCGGCCTCCAGGCGCCCGGCCCGGCCCCGCACACCCGGGAAGGCACCGTAGCGCCGCGCCAGGCGGCGGGCCGGCCGGGGCCGGGGCCGGGGGGCGCGGGCCGGCCGGGGGACGGGGCCGGGGGGCGCGGGCCGGCCGGGGCCGGGGCCGGGGGGCGCGGGCCGGCCGGGGCCGGGGCCGGGGGGCGCGGGCCGGCCGGGGGGCGGTCCCGCAGCCTTCGCGGCTCCTGCGCGCCGAGCCCGCGCCTGGTTTCGCTGTGGAGCGTGGCACTCGCGCCTGGCCGGGCGCGTCGCCTTGGGCTGTGAAGCCGTCTCTGCCACAGGGGAGCAGGGCCGCCTCTGGGTTCCTTGCTTGCGTGTGTCCGCGCGGAGACTGCGCGCCCCGCGCCTCGGGAGACCGACTGCCGCCTGTCTGCGTTAGTAGAAGGCCTTCATCGGGACCTGAAACCCGGCCACCGGTGCCCTGCGTTCTAGAACCACACAGGACGGCGTATGTCTGCCTGGGGTGCTTGCAGCTTTTGTTTTCGGTTTCCTTTCTGGTTGACAGAACAACTTTTCTCTTGTTTTCTTTAGCCTGTTTCCCCACTCGTAAAATGAGGGTGTTGAACAAGATGATAGGGCCTGTTTCAACTGGAAACCTGAGTTTTCTTTCTCACTTTATTTAGTGTTCCTTGTTTTCTCAGCAAGCTGCTTTCACCCACTTTCGTGGTTGCTGATTTTGTTGTTGCTGGTTTTTTTTTTTTTTTTTTTTTTCCAAATGTGAAGCATGTGGTTGCTGATTTTATTCTGTGTTTTGTTTTGTATGATACCGGTACCTCCACCCCCTCCATGAAATCTCAGAATATAAAACTTGTTCTGTGAATATTCACCTTTGGAGTAACACTATAGGAATACAATGTTACGGGAACTGAGGTTTAACTTTCCTTACATTTCAAAATAGCTTGGCGAGTTCTTTCTAATTTGTTGCCTTTATAGATCTCAAGTTGAACCGAAGGCAGGTCTGACTTAAGTAGCTGACCCTTATTGTTTTTTTTTTTTTTTTTGAGACAGAGTTTCACTTTGTTGCCCAGGCTAGAGTGAGTGCCGTGGCGTCAGCCTAGCTCACAGCAACCTCAAACTCCTGGGCTCAAGCAATCCTGCTGCCTCAGCCTCCTGAGTAGCTGGGACTACAGGCATGTGCCACCATGCCCGGCTAATTTTTTCTATATATATTTTAGTTGGCCAATTAATTTCTTTGTGTTTATAGTAGAGATGGGGTCTCGCTCTTGCTCAGGCTGGTCTCGAACTCCTGAGCTCAAACGATCCGCCCACCTCGGCCTCCCAAAGAGCTAGGATTACAGGCTTGAGCCACCGCACCCGGCCCCTTATTGTTATTTAAAACTTTTTGGTGCTTAAGGGGAGACACTTTCTCTCCCTGAAGACTCTGGGGAGGGGCTCTCCACTATTGACAGTGGGATGCTGCAGAATATCACACATTTAGCAAATCATCGTGGTGGGGTGGACAAACCTTCTAGAGTGCACGATGCAGCAGAGTTTGAAAACATAAATGCTGAGCTTGTTTTTACCTAAAATGGTGAGTGCCTGCGCTGGATACAATGAAGGGCTTTAATGTGGTGTGAGCTCAGGCACGTATTAAATTATTTTTGAAAGAATAAGTGCTTCTCTCTTGTTCTAAAATACTTGGGGCAGTTTCCTCTTTCCGAGTGGGATTTCTGTTTATGTGCATCATTGTATGGCACTTCCGGAGTCTTGGATTCCTGGGAAGCATTTTGTCGCTGACTGATTTCATCTTCAGGGCTGTTTTGGCTTAGATTTTACTTATTAGGTCAGGGCCTCCTTTAAAATATTGGTACTGATTTTATTGTCACATTTTTCATAGTTTTGAGGCTGGCAAAGCTGGAGGATTCTGTGGTGGAGTTTCTGTTTTGTGGTAAGTTGGATGAAGTGGCCTTAAAAATCTCTTTAGGAGGTCACCAGAAGTGAATGCTCTTTAACATTTTTATCCTTTTAATGTAAACCATAAAAGTATGACTAGTTCTGGTTCTCCTGCCTCTGCTTGGTAGTTATAAAATTTTGCGTGGCTGTGTCTAATCATAGTCTCATGATAAATTTTCTAATTAATACCCATCTTCATAAATGCACCTTAATTAAGTCTTTAGTCTTAGTAGACGTCTTTCTGAAGGTATAGGTTTTACATTTTTTATAAAGGATTGTAGGGACGAGGAAGATATGACTGGTACCTGATTTTAAAGTGCAGAAATAAAGCAGCGTTCCTTTCTTACCTTCTTCTGGTTACCAACCCTGTTTGCCTGAACGATTCTAAGCTTTACTTCTTGGCAAGGGCCCTTTTCTCCACGTCCCAGAATCAAAGGATCTTTGTGAGTAACTGCCAGTCAGACTGCTCGTGAGCACACTGCCTACACATTCTATCCAGGTACTTTTAGCTACTCTAATTTCAAAAAAAAAGTGCACTAGCACAGCTTCCAGCAACCATGAATTTAGAAAGATATTTTATATAAACTGAGTTTGTTTTCATAAATTGGCCAAAAAGAAGTGTTTTGCTTAAAATAGAAGTGAAACAACAGCTTCCTCCTTCCCTGACCAAGTGTGTGTGTGGAAGAATTTGCAACATAGGCATGTAGTCCAAAAAACACAGTGGTGAAATTTCTCCCATCCCCACCCCCCAAGATTTTGGCAAAAAAAGGTAATGTTTGGGTGGATTCAGCTTGAGAGACTTAACAGGCGTCCTCAAACTACGGCCCGCAGGCCACATGCGGGTGTTTTTGCCCGTTTGTTTTTTTACTTCAAAATAAGATATGTGCAGTGTGCATAGAAATTTGTTCATAGTTTTTTTTAAACTATAGTCTGTCCCTCCAACAGTCTGAGGGACAGTGAACTGGCCCCCTGTTTAAAAAGTTTGAGGACCCCTGGACTTAGAGAACCGAAGTGTCACTTTCCTTTCTGGAGAGAGAAACCAGGATCATATTTTTGGCGGAACTACTTCATATTGCCATTGATTTTGATTTTTACGAGGACTAGAATCTCACTGTCCTGTAGAGAATATTTAGCACTCTAGATGACAGGGCCAGTTCAAATTTGATGCCTAAACCTTTTGGTGATCCTCCTTAAAAAAGGAAAAGAGATTGAACCTTTTCGAATATCCCTGTTGACGCCAAGTAGTGCTCAGGCTGCGGTCCAATCCTGCTACCATCTTGTTCTCCCTGCGTGCAGCTGGGTTCTTTTTTCCAACCTGGTGATGTAAGTTCTTTGATTCTTGTATGAGTAGGAAGAGTGGTAGCTTGTCATTTTATCCTGTCCTTGGTGGGAGGTTAAACAGGTTAGTCAGAAGTAGCCTAATGAGATTGTCTGGGCCCGGTAGAGCCTGATAACAGAGCATCTTCACACGGCTCATTTTGGAGCTCGCAGACTCCATAAGGAGAAGGAATTTTCCTCAGTGGCCCATCTGTGAGGTCCTAACACTGTGCTGCCTGCTACGTGTTACCCTCCCTAAGTGCCTAAGCATGCCTTCTGTGCAGGGTCATGTGTTGCCACGTGTTTGTGCAAATGCTGTGTGTGTGTGTGTGTGTGTGTGTGTGCTGTTGCAGTGTCATGAGCCCAGTTTCAGCGTGCATGAATATTTGGGGGTTGGAGGAGAACCTTTTTTGATAAGCTGACCTAAATACCTTTCTCCTGTGTGAAGGTTAAGCCATTCTGGCAGCACCTGCCATACCTGGGGAAGCCTCTTCAAGCTTCTGGTTTGACAGGAACTTTGGAGACAGGGTTGAAAACGAGTCCCTGAGCTGGTGGCAGTCAAGACTGAGGGGGTTGGCAGTCTAGTGACCTGTGCACCCTCTGCCACCACTTACCTTCCTCATCAGCGGGGTGGAAATGTGGTAGGCAACTTTGACCACATTGCCAGAGGGGGACTGTGCTGGCCATATAAGGTGAGCCCTGCAGGGGCATACATGGGCCTGGCCGTCCTGCCGTGGCTTTGGTCTCTCAGTGGCAGCTGTCTGTGTCCAGCTTGGAGCAGCTGGACCTCAACAGTAATCAAGCAATCCAGATCGCACAGCATGATGCTCCTGTTAAAACCATACATTGGATCAAAGCTCCGAACTACAGCTGTGTGATGACGGGGAGCTGGGATAAGACTTTAAAGTTTGGGGATACTCGGTCATCAAATCCTATGATGGTTTTGCAACTCCCTGAAAGGTGTTACTACTGTACTGATGTGATATACCCTATGGCCGTGTGCCGGTTTGCAGCAAGTGGACAGACTAGGAAGGTCTCTGGTGCAGAGACTTGGTTGTCACCTTTAACATGGGAAAGGAACCACTGAGAGCTGCTCATGGGCTCTTCTGTTTCAGTAAAGTTTTCCTGGAAGTCTTGGCTTGGGCAGTGATTTATCATGATGGCAGAGAGTCAGAACGAGCAGAGCAGCAATTAATTAACTAGGCTCTGTCTCGCTCGGGTGACTTGGCTGATGCCAGCATACTGTAAGTCCAACATCTGCATGGAGAATGCATACTGTGAACGAGAGTCCTGGTCGGATGAGAGCCTTAGCTCTCTGAGGTCCCAGAAGTGCTGTAGGTGCAGCACCTGCTGCAGCTGGCTGGTCGATATAGGAGAGAATGACCAGCGGACCAGCTGCCTGGGTGCATCCCTCGTCTTTTCCCTATTTTGTGGGCCCCTGCCTGGCGGAGCTCATGGCTTTCCAGTTGTGGTCCTCATTCTGCTTGGGCTGTGGTAAGACTTTGGGCTGCTTAGAGCCTTCCTGTTTGGGAAATGGGTTGAGCCTGAAGCAGGGAGTCTCCACCTCTGGAGACTGGAGCCACAGTAAGCTAACAGCCCCTGGAGAGGAGATTCATGTCTGGGTAAGAGCTTACAGCTCTAATAGGAGCTGGATTCCATGACTCTCTGTAGCTGTGAGTATAGGATTCTGTGTTCCTTGCCTTCCCCAATACAGATTAACACTATTTCCAAATTTAATTTTGTGCTTTCATTGCTTTTGTTAAATATGTATGTACATATATGTAATTTTTTTTTTTTTAATAATTTCAGGTTGTTGAGGCATCTTCATTAAGCTGGGGTACCAGAATAAAAGGCTTCGCTGCATGTTTTGCTATAGGAATTCTCTGCTCACTCCTGGTAAGATTTCCCTTCCTCCTCTGTTTTTCCTCCCTATGCTCCTTCACTATATTTCCCCCTTTCATCTGTCTCCTTTCTCCTTTTTTTATTTTTTTGTATTTCTTTTTATTTTTTTAAAATATGGAATGCTTCAAGAATTTGCATGTCATCCTTGTGCAGGGGCCATACTGATCTTCTCTGTATCGTTCCACTTTTAGTATACATGCTGCCAAAGCTAGCATGTCCTTTTTCCTTTTGTTCTGCAGCAGAATGCATGGATGAGAGAAGTGGGAAATAAGGGAGGAAGACAGGCTCCCCTGGGCTTCCTCTGTGAGCCCCTGGTTGTGAGGCTGGGTAGGAGGGCTTGTTCACACGCAAACACCCTGTGCTTTAAATTCCAGGGGACTCTTCTGCTATGGGTGCCCAGGAAGGGACTACCACTCTTTGCAGTGTTTTACACCCTTGGTAACATCGCATCAATTGGGAGGTAACCTTTTTTTTTTTTTTAATCCAACCTTAGCTTGTCATTAGATGGGGAAATGGATGTGGCTTGTGCTTGAGGGAGATGAAGGAGGATGCTCCAGTGGTTTTAAGGATTTGGAGAGAAAAGAGGTAGTTAGAATATATCACAATCACATGCTATTATTTTGAAACATTGTATATCGTAGTTTATCTTTGAAACACCTGGGAGAAAGCAGGAACTATATTGCCATTGTGATTTTGCGTATAAGAGAAACTGCGACATAGAGCAGTTGAAAGATGCCTCTGAGGTTTGCAACACAGTCCTCCCCATTGCTTGTAGTCTTGTTGCTGCCAGAGACCCAGTTGGTGGTTTTTAAAAGGCTTACCTTGCCAGTGGCCCTGGGTGAAACCGGTTTTTATTTCTTGTCAGACCATCCCAGACCTGAATAGCAGCTCACGCGGGCAGGGCTTCTGATGGAGCGCTTCCCAGAAATGGGCAGCCCATTCCACACGCTGCCGGTGCACAGGCATCCCGGGTCAAGGTCCTTCACACTGACGCCTCCGCCACACCCGTGCTGACAGCTCCAGTCAGTCTGCGTAGCTGGGAGCCTCCTTCTGAATGGCCCACAGGAACCTGAACTCGCTCATCTTGCCTCCCCCTACCCCGTGATTACTCACCAAGGCTTGGTGTAGACCTGTCTTACTTGGCTCCTTCTTTGTCCCCATGGCTGTTTGTCCCTCAGTGATTGACTTACAAGCCCAGTGGGTAAGCATCGACCATACGCTGCGCTGGGCTGTGACGACACAAAGATAAGTACAGTTTGGTCCCAGCTGCCATGGAGCTCACTGGTCAGCCAGGCAGGCAGACATCATGGAATCAAATTGACGACACAACAGGACATGGAAAGAGAGATGCTCAGGGAGGGACAGCCGACCCGAGCCGACCCACAAGTTGGGGATGGGGGTCTTCCTAGATAAGGTGCTGTCTGAGCTGGTCTTAATCTTTGGCCTGCATCATTTCCCACCTGAACAGGATGCGTCTGCTGGGTCCCTCTGCCTCCTTTACTGCCCCTCTCCACGCCGTTTTCCACCGAGTTGTGGAGCCATTTGCTCATAGCTGCATAACCTCCTTGAGTAGCTCCCTGTTCCCTCTCCACGTGTGGAGTCCAGACGCCTCAGCATGCGTACAAGCAAGGCCCTGTACCTCCAGCCCGGACTGAGGTTCTTGCTTTTTCCAAATGTCTTTGTGCTTTTGTTCAGCCTGTTTTCTCTGCCTAGAGTGCTGCCCTATCTGTACTTTCCCTGGTTTAATACTTGCTGCTTTGTCAAGACCTAGCTCAGAAGTCACCTGTTCTGTGACACTCTTCCTAATTTCGTCTTCCTCCCCAGAATCGATGGTCTCTTCCTTTGGGCTCTCTATATCCCATCTATACTTAAGTGATGGCACAGGTAGCATTTTATTACACTGACCAGTTACAAGTCCGTAAGCCACTTGACAAGGGCTGTGCCTGTGTCTTACTTGTCCCCAGTTGTCCCTAAACCTAGCTCTGTGGCCAGAAATGTTAATGAAAAATGGTTGAGTGCGTGACTCTTGGCACTTTCTTAAAGCTTGATTTATAATCAGTGCATATGACAGTAAAATGCTGACCCTCAGAGATGTTTAATGTTGCTTCTAAAGCTTTCTCAAATACTGACTTTTGGGGAATTTGGCTTTGGGCAGACAATGTAGGTTATAATGTATTGTCTAGACTGGGCATAAATCTATGGGTATACTGCTTAATCCACAAGAGCTATTTAGCAAACCCTAATGGGATGGACTCTTCAAGGCACTGTGTAGGGAGACAATAAAGGGAGCAAATTGTTATTTCCAGGGTGTGTTTAGGAGTTTGTGGATTTCCCTGTAATCTCTTCTATTTTATATCTATGCTGTATTTAATTTTTAAGACCAGCCTTGGCTATTGCTTCTTACTTGGTGTAGACTAAAGAGGTGCACCCTTACTGGGCCACTTGAGCTGAGAGTGCAGCCTTGAATTCAAAGTTGTAACTTCATGGCACTTCTAAGAGAAGCAGACTGACTTTTTAAAATTCTTGTCTTTATTGAATACTCAGTAGCTAACGTCTGCTGGTTGGCTTGTATTAAACACTAGCTATAACTAAGGAGCCGTCACTGGAATGACACCACGTGGGCATTTTTCTCAGGACTCAGGAAACATGACGTAAAGCTGGCCCTTGCGCTTGCTGTGCTAGGCGTGATAATGGTCCGCTTCCTTTGTGATTACTCTCCCTGGACACCTCTCTAGTTCGTTCACACAGAATTCATGTTGGGGATGTTTTTTGGCGTTCTGGAATGCAATAGACGTGAGTTTGAGTGCCAGCTCTTTGAGTTCCTGTGTGATCTTGGATAAGTCAATTAACCTTTCTGAGTTTTATTTTCTCATCTCTAAAATAAGTTTAATATATAACTCACAGTGTTGTTGAGGAGCTGAAACAAGGTAATATATGTAATATCTGGCATTTAGCAAACATTCAACAGATAACAGATGATATTATTATCATTAAAATTATTCCTTGGAAATTATGAAAGAAAAAGAAATGCTCTACTTTTTAGCATAGCCAACCTAAGCCCGTAAGGTATGGTTTATTATTATTTTTTTAATTACCTGATCCTTTTGGTTTGTTTCATGGGTAGATTGTCAAGGAGACCAGGTACCATCTTCTAGAGATTGGGGCCATTTAACCTGGTGGTATGAATAGGATTCTAGAGTCAGACCAGCATGCACTTACAGCAGGCGTCCTCAAACTACGGCCCGAGGGCCACATGCGGGTGTTCTTGCCCGTTTGTTTTTTTACTTCAAAATAAGTTATGTGCAGTGTGCATAGGAATTTGTTCATAGTTTTTTTTTAAACCATAGTCTGGCCCTCCAACGGTCTGAGGGACAGTGAACTGGCCCCCTGTTTAAAAAGTTCGAGGACCCCTGATTTTCAGCCTTGCTCTCTCATTTACTAGTTGGGTGGGTCTGGGCTTCAGTGTAATTGTTCCTATTCCATAGGTTGATAGATTAAACAAGAATAATGCAGAAAAGGGCCTTAGGCACAGTGCCTGCCACAGAGTAACAGCTTTTCAAATGTTAGCTACTATTACAGTTTATTGCCACAGGAAATCTTGGGGCGGACGTGCCTCGTGTGGTTCTGGTCTGGTCTGGTCTGGTCTGACGGTTCGCATGTGTGTTTGCCTCTTAGTACCATCTTCCTCATGGGGCCAGTGAAACAGCTGAAGCGAATGTTTGAGCCTACACGTCTGATTGCAACTATCATGGTGCTGGTAAGTTCTGCTTTTTAGCGGGGCTTTCCAAGTGGGAGTTTGCATTTCTGTTGTATAGAGTTTTTTCCCTTTTAAACCTAAGGTCTTCTTTCCTTTTTTCTTTCATCTTGCCTTATTCCCCAATTCCTGTAACCTCGTGACAGAAGGGAGCATTCTTCATCTACCCGTAGTAATTAACCACAAACCCTCCTGCTCCTCTTTGTGTTTCACTTCGTGTCCAGGTGCTGCCAGTTCTATAAAGCACCCCTAGAGGGCGCTGCCTGTCAAATGAGCCCAACCAGCGTGGTGGTAGTAGGAGAGCTGGGACACCTTCCTGGTGACAGCTGAAGCCACCCACAGGCAGAGCTTGGAGGGAATAACCCAGAAACACAGGGCTCATTCTCTAGAGTGGGTGTCCAGTCTTCCAGGATACACCCTTTTTTTCCTTATCATTATCTGACTTTGGATCATGTTACTTGTTTTCATCAGTCTTCGTGAAGTGGGAGCAGCCTCCTTATGGTCTGTCATCCTTGTCCCTTGCTCTGACAACAGTGCCTTCAGTGTTGTTATAGCCTCCTGCCCTGTCAGCGTGGAATGCCTCTCATTTTTGGCCCATTCTCTTTCATGTGGCCATGGAAATCATTCCAGACCACGGTTTCTGGACTGCTGTTATAATGATCAGTACTGCAGCTCTTGGAATCAGCATACTTTTATTTTAGTTTCTTTTGTGTACATCTCATTTGTTCAGATAGGTAAGTTCTATAAAGCCATGATCACATTCACTATTTGTTTTGTGTCCTTTCAGAGCATTGAGCATAATGCTGGACATAGAGGAAATACTTAGGACCTACTTACTGAGTAGCGAGTGTCATAGAAGGAAAGGCGTGGCTGACCGCTCGAGCACCAGCCGTTCCTGGCCAGCCCTGGACTCCTGTAGAATGAACTTTCTAAGAAAGGCCTTAAGGGAAAGTGTTAGGTGACATGTAAACAAATAACCAGCTTGCTGACTGTGAGATCGACGTCTCATGTTAACCTTTGTCCTTATGTGCCCTTTCTATTCCAGAACTAGTGATGGCAGAAGTTAAAACATAGAGATTTGTGTTAAGCTAATTTTAGTGCGTTTGAATGAAAAGATGGGTGGACTAGAAATGTGATTTTGTTTGCTGGGCAGAAATTCTGGGAACACCTGAAAGTAGAAGAGCATCTTTCTCTTTTTACTCTACATGAATATTTATTGGCCAATTTGATTTCATGGGGATTTTAACTTTTCTGCCAAACATGGGTGCTCAGGTGGGTTAAATGCTTTAAAATGAAGGATGCATTTGGTTGCTGTGATGAGCACTGCACCTGCAGCCTCATAAGTATCGTTGTGAGCTTGTCAAGAATAAGTCTTACAGTTTTTGTTGTTGTTGTTGTTGCTGTGTTGTCATTGTGTTAATTAAATACTGTTTCCTTTCTTCCTCTAGTTGTGTTTTGCACTTACCCTGTGTTCTGCCTTTTGGGTAAGTGTGTATTTTAATTTTTCTTAACCTTTTTGGCTTGTGCCCCTTGTCACACTCTCCTGTAACCATATCATTTTTCTTTCAGTGGCATAACAAGGGACTTGCACTCATCTTCTGCATTTTGCAGTCTTTGGCATTGACGTGGTAGGTAACCTTTTAAACAGTCCCCTCCCACATAGCCCTGTAACTGATGCAGCTGAAGGAGATAAAACCCACATGTTGTGGGTAGGAGGATTAGGAAAACACAGATGCTCTTTAGAAGAGTTCTCAATGATGCACGTGAAGTCAGGCTCCAGAACAAAAGCCCATGGATGTGGCCCACTGCCAACAGATGGCATTAGGGGTCTTGAGTGGTCACGGGAGGCTGCTTGTTTGCCTGCTGCAGCATTTTTGCTGGGCTCACGGTTGATTTTGAGATGTTGCAAATGTTATTAAACCACTCATGTTCTGACAAGCATAGACTTAAAAAAAAAAAAACAAAAACCACTCATGTCAGTAAGTGCAAAGACAATGAAAGTATTATGAGGGCTGGTAAAAAGAGGCTTGTGAGTCAAATAGATGCTAACGAAATAGGAAAGTGGTAAGAAAAATAAAGAGCGTTACATTTGTGATGGAATGAATCATTTAACAGAAGGACAAAGAGTGAATTGTCAGTAGGAGATGGGGAACAGTTACTGACAAAAAGGAAAACCATGTGGCTGTGGGCTGTAGCATCAGCATATGCACTGGAGTGGAGGCCTGTTGGCTTTTGGTAATTCAAGTGAAGACTAGGAAAGTATAACTCGAGAGCCAAGCACAGTTAAAGGGCTACTGGAGATGTTATTTTCCAAAACCAGGGGGCCTTTTCAAACCTGTACAACATCAAGGTTTGGTGCTATACAGAGGAGTGGTGGCAGACATGGAATCTGCAGCTCCGGAGACATTTCTTAGAGTTTATCAAGGGACAGTGTCTGCTAGAACAGCTTCAGTATGGGTGTGGCTGATCTATTTTAGAAAAACATGTTTGCTGTAATGCAAAGAAAAGAGGACTGTGGACGATTTAAAGCGCCCAAGGGTCAGTGAACTCTTATTTGGCGATGAATCTTAAGACTGTAAGCTTAACCCCCACCCCTCCCTTTAGTAACTTTGGACTTTTGAATAAATACATTTTGAAAATGCCTTTTGGAACTGACTGTTCACAAGTAAATGAATTTCTGTACATGATAAGATGTAGAGAAGGATGGTGGTGTGGTTTTAATATGACATGCACATTTTGGCCATAGGTCCTAAACAGGCCTGATTTGGTGGCTTATGTTTATATTTTGATTTTCCTCTGGGGGTGGAAATTGGTACCGACATACACATGCTTTCTTTGCTTATAGACTTATTTTAAAGTCTGTTTCAAAGGTTTGGCATTCAGATGGGCTCAGACGAATGGCAACATTCCCTTCAACACTGATGTATTCTGACTGCGTCTGCTTTACATAGGGCTGACCAACTTATAACCTGCCTGACACGAAGTACCTGCTTTTTAGAGTTATGGAGCCTATTCCCTGCTTGGTTACCTTTTAGGCAACTATGATTTACCAAGATACTTTGGGCATGGATTCTTTTTTTTTTTTTATATAAAATATTTTATCTCAGCCTTATTTATAATAGTGAAAACAAGGTGCAATCAAATGTGTAGCAATAAACTCTAGAGAATTGAGCCACCTTCAGGAGGTGGGGAGAGGAGTAGAGGAGAAAGGGGTCTTGCTGTATTGCCCAGGTTTGTCTTGAACTCCTAAGCTCAGGAGATCCTCTTGTCTCAGCCTCCCGAGGTTCCTTGAAGAATTATAGCTTTGTAGAATTTTCATGCATAGAGTAGTTGATAGTGCTCCTCCCCTTTTTTGTTCTATGTTCTTTAAAAAATGAACAGGAGTAGAATAGAGAATTTATCCCAATTGGGTAGAAGTTAAATTCTGTCGAGGATCTATAAAATGTTAAGAGTTAACTATTGAGAGTTTACTTGGTATTTTTTCGAAGAGGGTTCCTGTGCTATCTGGATATCTGGAATGTGCCTATTTTAGGTGATTGCTTCTAGCTCATTTGGTTAGAGCAGTACCCCAGTGAGGCCGAAGTCACAGGGTTTCTCTCCACGTGAACCTTTTGCTGGCTGTACACGTGGCACAGTGTACAAGTGGGCATTTGTGTGCCCATGCGCATGCCCCAGGCGGAGGAGGGGAGAGGGTCTGGATAAATCGTTGCAGAGGTTCCTACAGCTCAGAAGCCCATTCCACTGTGTAATCTTCTACTTCCTTCATTTGATTTGATCTTTTGTTTGTTTTTCATTGTAGGTATAGCCTCTCCTTCATACCGTATGCAAGGTAAGACTAACTGTGTATTTATAAGTACAATTTCTGTCATTTGAGGACGTTGCTATGTTCGCATAAGGCCTTTTAATTTAAAGTGTGCTTTCGGAGAGTACATGGTATTTTATTTATCTTTACTAAAATCTCTTGAGCCACATAGACAAACATACATCTGTTTTATAGATGAATAAGCTAAAGGTCACCGCTCTACCCACCCATATTATACAACTAATGGTGGGTGTTGACCCAGGTCCACCAATTCCCGATGGTGTTGAACATTTCACTCTGATACATAGTGCATTTATGCACATTATCTTTTAACCTGGAGCTTTGAGTAGGTTTTTTTTTTTTCTTAGAGTGACTGTCACTTGAGTATCACTGAGCAAGAGATGGAGGGATCTCAGTTTGTGCTTGTTTTCTTGTAGTAGCCCCCTGATGGGAAAGTTTCTAAAGAGTTAATAAAGGGAAAGTAAGCAGGACCAGGGCCTCCTTACTAGCAGCGTGACCTTGGACAACCCTCTTGACCCCTCTGGCCTGGGCTGAGGCATTGATAACTGTACTGGGTTGGATAGAGGCCTCATTCGAACTCTGCAGTTCTAATACTTTTTCAGTGGCGGCCTCTCAAAATCAGCCGTGTGATCTTTGCCTGTGACTCTGTTCTAATGCAGCTGTTTAGCTTCCATCCTTCTTTATCATTATCTGTTAACTAAAAAAAGGCTTTTCCTTAACTGCATTGAGGAAATGAAGAATGATGCCTGACCTGGAAGGCAGGAAGAGCAATCCCCTGTGCTTTGCATTCCAAGTCTGTTGCTGAGAGTGGTTTGAAAGTGCTGAGGACTGATTAGATGAGAAGTTAACAAGCCCAACAAGTCAAGGCAGCTGGGGGGCTTTGTGGCTAGGTTCTAGGAGGGTAACAGTTACGAAATACTCCCTGCAGACCTGGCCAGTTTGGGGGAGTGGTGGCTTGTCTGAGAAGATTATGGGCAGGGATGTCCTAGGGAGCTAGGTTTTTGTATGAAGTGAGCCGGAGCCCATCGTAGCTGAGCATCCAATGAGATATTGACCGACCTGCCAACATTTGAATACATCTTGGTGCCGGAACCAGCTACATAATTTGTGGGGCCTAGTGCAAAATGAAAGTGTGGGCGTCTTTTTAAAAAGTGATCTTAAGGATTTCCAAGTGGTGACATCAAAGCATTAAACTCAGTGCAGACCCTTTAAGCATGGGGCCCTGTGCAATTGCACAGGTCTTAGCCATAAAGCTTGTGTGGTGTCGTTCTTCAGGGCTGCAGGCTTGATCTGGATTGCCATGTATAAAACATGTGTGTTTTATACATACATGTATAAAATACATACAAACAAACATGTATGTTTTATACATGTGTGTTAAGTGATTGGTAGGACAGTGGAATTCTATTTGAGTTTTCATGTGCCAAGCAGATAGAAATTTCCTGTAGGAGGGAGGGAATCACAAAGTTAGGTCCTGCCCTTCTATTTGTAACTTCCCCTAGAATAGCTTTTACCACAGTGTTCCTTAGAAACAGAAGAGCGTTCTTTGATCAAGTAAGTTTGGGGAAAAAAGTTAAGCACCATCAGGCAGGTTGTTTTTTTTTTTTTTTTTTTTTTGAGACAGAGTTTCACTTTATTGCCCAGGCTAGAGTGAGTGCCGTGGCGTCAGCCTAGCTCACAGCAACCTCAAACTCCTGGGCTCAAGTAATCCTGCTGCCTCAGCCTCCCAAGTAGCTGGGACTACAGGCATGTGCCACCATGCCCGGCTAATTTTTTCTATATATATTTTAGTTGGCCAATTAATTTCTTTCTGTTTATAGTAGAGATGGGGTCTCGCTCTTGCTCAGGCTGGTCTCGAACTCCTGAGCTCAAACGATCCGCCCACCTCGGCCTCCCAAAGAGCTAGGATTACAGGCGTGAGCCACCGCACCCGGCCAGGCAGGTTGTTTTTTGCCTGGCTTTCCAGATCCTTTAATAAGCTGTGTGTATTGTGAGCAGCCACGACTGAGACTCCTGTGCCCATAAAACCCTTCTTGTGCACAGCACCTCTTAGGACTATAGCGAGGAGCATATCTCAAGAATGCTGCCCTGCAATCACCTTGGTATTAAAATGCAGTGCCTGCTCGTTTAAATGCGTTGTTCACCATTCCCTCCCTTGTGTGATTCTTAGTTTCCTTAGTGCAAGTGCAGTCGAGAATACGGAAGAAACGGAGCTGGGCGTGAGAAGCTTAGTGCCACGTTGCACAGCGGGGTGTGGTGTGGGAAATGGGTATGCTTGCTGGGGTAGAGCAGTAATTTGTTGAACACCCCACTCTTTCCTTGCACTCTTTACACTGGATTCCAAGGAGGAAATACCTGTGATGAGGCTGGTACAGCATGTTACTAAGCGTTTGGTTCCCATAGAGAGATCTCCGTCTTAGGGAGCTCCTGAAAGATGTCCCTTAAAAAGTTTCCGCTGCCTGCTTAGAATGAAGAAAGGTCCTCATGACTATTTGACTTAATACTTTCAGTGCGTTCTGTGATTATGGCTGATATTAAAATGCAGCAGTCCTAATTTCTTGTTTTCTGACAGCCTGTACTTTCTTACCTTTTCATCTGATTAGCTGTCACTTATTAAATACCTATTTTGTGCAGTGCACTAATTCCTACAACCAATCTGTAGGGTAAGTGAGGCATTTGCAACTCAAAGAGGACAAATAACTTGCCTAGGTCATACTGCCAGTAAACATTGAAGCTGTGGTTTGATGCTAAAGTAGGTCTGAGCTACTCGGTCTAGATGCTTTCCACTCTGCAGCTGCTACTCGGGGTGCCAAGGAAACCGTAAAGGAGAGCCTTTGGGGTGATGGTATGTACTACTCATCTTTGTGTTTTTTTCCTTCCTAGGGATGCTGTGAAGAAGTGTTTTGCCGCGTGTCTTGCATGATACACGGCCGATTTTGCAAAGCTTCAGAAGGCACTATGGATGGAAGCTGGTGGACAGTTTTGTAAATATCTTTTAAACCTCTGTCTTACAGACATGTGCCTTTTATCTTGCAGCAACGTGTTGCCTGCGATTCAAACGTTTGAGACTTGCTTTTGGAAGGAACACTATGTTTCCAAACCTGAATGTCTGTAGCATAGTATCAGAAACGAGTTCTGTTCTGTAGCTTATGGATTAGAATCTTCCTCATGAACCTCTTTGGGTGTCGTCCCTCACAAATAAAAACCTCTTAGGCAGCAGCAGATAAGCCTTGTGGGTGCCAGTGATGCCCAGGTGGCAACAGGCAGCCCCATCAGAGATTGCAGGAGTGCAACAGTAAGGGACAGGATTTTGGGATCCACAGGGGCTTTGGTACTTGTCCCTCAGCATGGAAACCATCACTACTGCCCCACATAGAGTGGACATGCTCTGGCATCTGAGAACAAGTGATCCTGCCTCACACAAGCCCGTGGAGAGCCTGGCTGTGGAGTGAAGTAGAAGATAGGCACTTTTTGGTGGTATATGTTGTTTCTTAATCTGAACCCAGGCACCCTCGCTGTTCTGATTCTACGCCTGACTATCGAATGTATTTTCTAACATTCCATGCAGACTCCTTTTCTCTTGGGTTTTTTTTTCCATCTCCTCCCCCAACCTCTCCCTACATATCTTTACTTAGGACACCTTGGCACTAGGTGGAGAGAGAGCAAAGCAGCAGCAGAAAACACTGCTATTTCCTTTTGTATGAGCAGATAGGAGGTGAGAAAACTTGCTGGTCTTAGCTGTATGTTTTTTCTTCATTGTTTATAAATGCTTGCTTTTAAACTGTTCTTATTTTCTGTTCTCCTCTGGAGTGGGGCCAGGGCAGAGTGGATGGGAAGACAGATCCCCACTGTAGGCCCAACAGGAAGTCAGCACGCCTGCCCAGTGACCTTAGATAGCCCCAGCATTTGCACTTCAGCCTGTGCTCGAGGCACTGCAGAGGACCCCGTGGATAGCACGTGGTCATGTTGCAGCCTCATGCGCCTAACCACATACAAAGTGCTTCTATGTCCATGGTCTTATCTGGTCCTCGTGAGAGCCTTGTGACGGAGCAGGGATTGGTACCCCACCGAGCAGTCGAGGAAATCGAAGCTCACATTGGTTTTCAGATCCACCCACAGCACAGCTGTGGCAGCATCAAGCCCAGAGCCCGGGTGCACCAGCTTCAGCCTCCTTCATGACCCGGTCTTTCCTGGCGTGTCTCTCGTTGTACCACCTGTAGCTTTTCACCAACCAAGCCTGTGCCTTTTCTAGTTCCTGTCTCTTTATGTCAAGTCACATGTGTCACCTCGTACCTGGCCCTGCCTGCTCATCTCCCTTTCTGGAAGCTTCCTCCCGGGGTCTGTAGGATGTTCATTGTTCCCTCTCAGCTTCTCTTTGCTGCCCAATCATCAATGTCTTTTGTTAGCCAGGGTTCCTGTCACTCCAGGTCCTCCACAGTCACCCTGTAAATGAGGTCCATTTGGATTTGCCTTTCTGCTCTTTATCCCAGGCCAATTGGTTCATTTGGGCTCCTGCTCTGGCCCGTCCAAACCAAAGGCAGTGGCCACTGGTTGTCTCCTAGCTTATGGCTAACTGCTGAACTTCTTTATCCTACTGCAGCTAAGAACTCTGGCCTTTTCTTCTGGGAGCTGGGGAGGTGTGAACAGGCCTGATGGGGCTGGAGGGAGGAGCTGGTCTTCCCCAGGCCCTTTCTAGGCTGTTGGGAGCATCCTGTCATATGCTGAGGTCCATAACCTGCCTTCATCCAGGGTGGGAAATTATATGCCACCCTCTGGCTTCTGTGGGGCTTCTTCGTGTCCCAGGTGCTTCTAGGAAACAGTTGAGATCTCAGAAGGGCTCTGGTGCCAGGAGTACTCATGGTTCCTTCTCTTCGGAGCTGATGTGAGGCAGGCCTGGTGGATGCCAAGAGCTCCGACAGCCTGGAGCAGGACACGTAGAGTCCTGGCTGGCCCCTCCTGCCCTTTGTAATGGCTGGACTTAACTTTGGGGGACAGGAGGCTGAGTTGCCTTTTAAGGTACCCCCAGGGTCATATGTCATAGTGGTAGTGAACATAGGCTTTGAAGTCAGACTGAGTGTGAGCTGTGCCTCAGTCACATGCTAATCGTGGCATATTGAACAAGTTACTTAACCTCTGGTCCCTCAGTTTGCTCTTCTGTTTGAAAATGGTGGAGGCAATTCTTGCAGCAGCACTGCAGGCTGTCAGTGACATACGTGTCAAGTGCTTAGCTTGGGACCAGCATAAGCAAAGTCTCAGTAAAGAGCAGGTGTTAGTATTTAAACCCCGAAATAACTGATGACCTTGGAAGGTGACAGAATGAATGTCTCTTACCATTAATTTATCTAAAAAATATTTGTCTAGTACTATATATCTGGCACTATAGACACTGGCACGTTTTATCTCATTTAGTATTCACAGTGACTGCCATGCAAATGGTATTGTCTCTGTTATTACTGAGATCAGCCAACCTCCCAGCGGGTCAGGGGCCTGTCCCAGATCTCACCAGTAGATGGCGTCGGGGAGGTGGGGCTTTGTGGCCAGTTTGCTCAGACAGCTCCGGTCAGGACACTATCGGCGGGTTTCCTGCCTTCCAGCAATTTCCAGAGTTCTGAATGTTTCCTTCTGTCACCTTATCCTTTGGTCATTTCCCTGCTTGCTTTTGTCTAGACAGTGGGAGGAAGAAATCCATTTCAAATCTGCTAAAATCTGTTACCAAGCAACAGCACTGGTTAAAAAGCAAAGCTAGTGGGTGAGACAGGAGTAGAGAATTAGGGTTCCAGACTGTGGCTGGCAGTGGTCTGTTTCCCGGCCACCCAGCCTTCCATCCTAGCTGTCCACTGCTGGGTGAAGAAGGCGTCACTGCGTTGTAGGAGTAAAGGAACCACTGAGCAACTCCTTTGCAGATGGGAACGTGGGCTCAGCCAGGGACACTGCAGCCGTGAGGAAGCAGTTCCCCAGGTGCCCTCTGCCCCCGGCTGTTGGCTCTTTGAGTGCTTTATTGGGAGGAGTACCGTCCTCTGGACCAGGAGAGGCGGCTTCCTGCCCCGTCTCCCCTTCTCCGAGGCCCTCGAGAATCTCACGGGGCATCAGGCAGGTTGCGTACTAACTCTGTCTCCCGTCTCTTATCAGAAAGGCTTCCCCGTTTGCAGCATGCATTCAGCTGGAACTTTCAGTTCTCAGGCTCCTCCGTGTGGCTGCTGCTCAGACCCCAGCTCCAGCCGTCTTGTCTCCGGGAAGTGCTGAACACTATTCCCCAGTTTAGGGTTTTCACTGGGCTGGTTCTCTCAAGTGCTGGAGCATCTATCCTTCACCCTCCTACGGTGACTTTGTGGATTATCTGCCTGAGTGCCACCTCCCTCCCACCCTAATCACTGTGTCTTCAGGGAGCAGGAAATAAAATCATGAAATGCATTGTAAATAAGATCGCTTTGTGATACCTCCATTAGAATAGATAACAAGAGACTATACCTTCAAAGGTGTGGCAAATGCTGGTTTGGCGTCTGCTTTCGATAGCTCATGAAAGTGACAGGTGCTGCAGCACAAGTGATGGGATTTGCCGGAATGAGTACAAAAATTGAAGCTCAGCCCTGTGGCTGTGGCTTTCCTTTTCTGTGGGCTAGCCCACGCCAGGCTTTCCATGTCTTCTCTTTGATGACTAGAGTCAGCTGCAGGATTATCAAATACTTTAAAATTCACAACCTATTCCGAAACCTCATTTTCAGCAAAAAACAAACAAAAATTCCAACCTCAGTGTTTAAAGATCTGTGAAGCCATTTGCTAGATTTTTGGCATAGTTTTTTTTTTTTTAAATTTAAAAAAATCCGAGTTTTTTTGTGTGTGTAAGTTTAAGATTTGCAGTAATTTATTTGCAGATAGCATTTTTTAAAAAGTTAGTAGACGCCTTCAGCTGAAATTAAATACAGATTTTATGTATGTCAGTGTAACTCTTGGTAAGATATAAAAACCAGAAATCTAAATTTTTTGGAAATTTTTATTTAAAAAGTTGATTCGGAGGTCAAATTATGTGACTTTAAAGTACCTTCTAATTAACAATTTTATGAAATTCTGAGATCTTCTGTGTTTTTAGTAAAGAAGAAAGTGCGGTGAAGTTTGATTTCAGTTAACTCAAGAATAGGGTATTTGATTGCACTTTGGTTGTTTCCAGTTCTCCAGTAAATGCATAGGTGACACTTTGAAGTCCCTGATGCTTACGCTTTACCCTTGATTTATCAGATTTTTGTTGCAGTGAGTCAAATGGGGAACAGCAAAGCCTTTGTTAATGTAAATTGACAAAAAATTACATCCTTTTTTAGCAGGAGCTGACAAACTGATAAGGGGCGTATGATTTTCTGTGTGCAGGATAGTCTGAAACTAGGGAAGAGCGAGTCCACTAGGCAGGACAGACTTTGCTGTTTAAAATGAAAGGTCATTTCACAGCATCATAACAAACAATAGTGATACCTATATTCACAACAAAGTAATGTCACTACATGTAATAAACAGCTATTTAAAAAGGGAGGACAAATGGTCTCTGGTATAAAAGGGCTGGCTACCTGGACATAACATCCTTGTGAAGCATCTAAAGGTCAAATTGAGGCTGGTGTCTGGGTAAATTTGCTCTCTGCCTATTGAGTATCTGCTACAAGAGGTAATGAGCCTTGTTCTAAATACAAATGAACCTTGTATTTGTGTAATCCCCTAAAGGAGAGCTATAGTTTACATTCAATTTTGTGATCTTTCTGCTGTGAACAGTGTTTATTTTGCCTTTTTCAATGTGTTTGCTTGACTTAGCAGCCTTAAATAAGGAAAGGAAAAAAAAAAATAACCCTCTGAAGTCTGATCTTTTGCTGCTTTTGTAAATTCTGATTGTGGAGTTGGGAGTGAAGATGTTCAAAAGCCCATGGTGAATTTCTACGCCTTCAGAACATTGTGCCTGTTTTTAATATGATGAGCTTTTAAAATACTTTGTTAAAACGTGAATCAGTTTTTTGTAATTGTGTAGATACTCGTAAGTAATTTTGAATGCCACTCATTGTATAACTAAATTTTTATATCCAGAAATATATTCTTGAGTACTACTTTTCCTACCTTGAGAATCTATTTCATATAATAAATCTTGCTTTCTTTTTACTAACTTATTTCAAAGAGAATGTTGCTAAGCTGTTTCCCCCTCCTCCATCACAATTATTATTATTATTTGCTGTTTTTCCTTTTCCAATAAATGGTAGCATAATCTTTAATAAATCTAGTGTCGTCTCTTATTCACGTCTATTTTTCCAGGAGTCACTAAGACAAATGAAGATTACATAACTGTTAGAAAAGATCATATCTTTAATTTGAGTTTTTAGTGTTACAGCCCACATTGTAGGCACTTAAAGGTTTTTGGGGAAGCTAAATTGATATGTCGTCCTCTCAGGCTTTTAGGGCTTCACATGGATCTAAGAACAGTATTGAAGGTTTTTGAAAGGTAAGAAATTTCCCTAAGTGTTTATTTTGGAATATTCCTGCCCACTTAGCTGGTTTAGTTATTTTTTGTAAAGTAGGTTGTCAAATTAATTGACATAAAGTTGTTCGTAATGTTTCTTTATTCTTTTAATATCTGTAAGATTTGAATTTATGCCCCTTCTTTAATTGCTAATATTGATAATTTGAGTGTTTCTCTTTTTGCCTTGGTCAGTGTAGCTAGAAGTTTATTGGTTTTTTAAACCGGTCTTTTCAAAGACAAGTAACTTGGTTAAGATTTGAACACACATTTAACAAAGGAAGATATGTGAATAGCTAAAAAACACATCTAGTACATACTGTATTATCATCTGAAGTTTAAAAAAAAATAGGTAAAATAACTCTAAAGTTCTTAGGTGCCTTTGTAGGTGGTAAAATTATAATGAAAAGCAAGGAAATAGTTGGTGCAAAAGGATAGTGATTACAAGGTATGGTGGCAGGTACCTGTAGTCCCAGCTACTCAGGAGGCTGAGGCAGAAGGGTCACTTGAGCCCAGGAGTTTGAGGTTGCTGTGAGCTAGGCTGACGCCATGGCACTCTAGCCCAGGCAACAGAGTGAGACTCTGTCTCACAAAAAAGGATAGTGATTACTTTAGGAGGGATAGCAAGGGTAGTGATTGGGAGGGGACATGATACAGGGTGCCCCTGATGCTGGTCATGTCTTCTTTCTTGATCAAGTGGTAGGTACAAGGTATTTGATAAATCATTGTGCTGTATACATGTATATTTTTTTTTGTTTGTGTACTTTACTGATATGTTTTACACTAACAGAACCAGCTTTTGATTTCACTGATTTTTCACTATTATCTGTTATTTGACTTTTTTCCTCTTTATTATTTTCTTGCTTATACTTTAGGGTTAATTTGCCCTCTAGCTAGTTAAGGTAGAAGCTTACTTAAATCATTGGTTTTAGACCTTTCTTCTTTCTGATATAATTTAAGCTGTAAATTACTGCCGCAGTACTATTTCAGCTGTATCTCACAAATTTTTATGTTTTCATTTTAGTTCAGCTCAAAATATTTTCTTATTTTCCTGTGTGATTTCTTTGTAGGTCCATTGATTACTCTGAAGTGTGTCTAATTTTTAAACATTTGGGGATTTTATAGATACCTATTATTAATTTCTAATTTAATTTCATTGTAGTCAGAGAATATATTCTAAATGATTTTAATCCTTTTAAATTTATTGGGACTTGTTTTGTGGCCTACCATCTTAGTCTATGTTGGTAAATGTTCCATGTATACTTCAAGAGTGTATATTCTGTAGTTGTTGGGTGGAGCATTGTATAAATATTCAGTCAAATTGATCGATAGTGTTCATGTTTTAACCTTATTGATTTTCTGTCTACTATCATTTGTTGAGAGAGAAGTGTCAATTATAATTTGGACTTACCACGTTTCCCCGAAAATAAGACCTACCCATAAAATAAGCCCTAGCAGGATTTCTAAGCATTTGCGCAATATAAGCCCTACCCTGAAAATAAGTCCTAGTGATGGGTGTGGCTACGCAGCTATCTGCACAACCCATGCATTTCGTCGAGGAAAAGAAGACGAGCAGCCCTTCTCATCTGCCCCATGAGAGCTCTATTGCTCGACATGAGAGATTGGGGCCAATGGTTCTAAAGGAAATAGAGTCGCAAGAAATTCAGGATGGAATTCGGGGTTTGGAGAGTTACCATGATGTTCCAGAAGAAGACGACTTAACTATATTTGAATAATGTAGATTGTTGTACTGTACTTAAAAAAAATAACACATCCTCTGAAAATAAGCCCTAGGGTGTCTTCTTGAGGAAAAATAAATATAAGACCCTGTCTTATTTTCGGGGAAACACGGTAGCTATTTCTCTTTTCCATTCTATCAGTTCTTATTCATGTATTTTGAGGCTTTGTTAGTGTGTTGTTACACTCCACAGAAGCGAGAGGGGCTCCACCCAAAATTTGGTTTGATACCAAGACTCATGATGCCACACATACCAAGAGGGTATTGTTAGGCAGGGACCAAATCTGCAGGTGGCAGGTACAGGCCAGGAGGGTGGTTCCTAGGGGCAGAGAAGCAGGGGTGTGTGTGTTGGGGGGCGCGGGAGGGGACTGCAGGAAAACACAGTAAACGACCACAAAGAGCAGGAACTTGAGGTTTGAGGCACACACACACACCTGTGGAGCTGCAGTTTTGTTATAAGGACACCTGTCAATCATGTGTGTCAATCACCTGGTAACATCCTGCACCTCCTATGAGCCCTCCCCTGGACCAGGCCAATGAAAGGAAACCACCTGGGAGTCAATGTCTTTCTCCACGCGTGGAGACTGACCTGTTCCTCTCTGGGACGTGCTCTTGCTTTGTATAGCGCCCTTCTTTCTGCAGTGAAAGCTGTTTGTGTGCAATTGCTTCCTGCCTGTGATCACTCTGTCACCCTGGCCCTACTTGTGAATTTTCCAAGCAAGGAGCCAAAGAACCAGGACAACAGTCTGCCAAGAGGCCAGACCTGACAATAGGAGAAGTTTATTACTTTATTACTTCTGGGGATGGTAGGGGAGGCTTCCCAGGCAGATTCAAATGGCTTGAGGGAGCAAGGACAGTGTGAAGGTTCCCGTACACAGGGCTTGCCTGGTTGGAATCTCCTGCTGACTCCAGTGAAGGAGCACACAGGCTTTCTTATCGCTTGTCCAGTGCCGGGCAGAAGAGGAAGAGGTGAGCCTTAAAAGATACCAGCAAACATTAAAAAATAAACAAACTCTTTATTACAAGATGTATCCACATTTAGAATTGTCATGTCTTTTTGATATATTGATACATAAGGAATGTCCCTCTTTATCCCTTATAATCCTTGTTCTGAAATTTACTAGGTCAGAAATTAATGGCCGGTTGAGGTGGCTAATGGTTGTAATCCCAGCACTTTGGGAGGCCAAGGTGGGAGGATCGCTTGAGGCCAGGGTGTTTGAGACCAGCCTGAGCAACAGCAAGATCTCATCTCTACAAAAAAGAAAAAAGAAAATAGAAAGAAAAAGAAAAAACTAGCTAGGCACCTGTAGTCCCAGCTCCTCAGGTGGTTGAGCCGAGAGGATCACTTGAGCCCAGGAGTTGGAAGTTGCTGTGAGCTACGATGACATTACTGCACTCTAGCCGGGCAACAGAGTGAGAGCCTATCTAAAAAAAAGAAAGCTGGAGTTGCTATATTCATTTCTTTCTTTTTTCTTTTTGAGGCAGGTCTCACTCTGTCGCCCAGGCTGGAGTTTTTTGTAGAGATGGAATCTGGCTGTTGCTCAGGCTGGTCTCAAACTCCTGGCCTCAAGTGATCCTCCTGCCTTGGCCTCCCAGAGTGCTAGCATTACAGGTGTGAGCCACTGTGCCTGGCCATATTTTTCTATTTTTAAAAATGATTCTCATTAGACTTACACATGCACATAGTAGGTAATTAATAAACATCTAATTTCAATTAAAAAATTTTTTTTAAATTAACCCCACAACAAATTATTTAAATTTATTTTCTTTTGAACTGTTTCATGGGGACCATGCTTCTCTTTTCTGGAGTCATGTTTATTCTTAAGCCAACTCAAGAAGAAGGGGAAAATTCTGCCTCTACACAGAATATCAAATAGTTTGTTGTAAGGTAAGTAAGACAATCAACCAATGGGCAATATCCTTAAAACAATTATTTTTTTATTTTTTATTTTTTATTTTTTTTTGAGACAGAGTCTCACTTTGTTGCCCAGGCTAGAGTGAGTGCCGTGGCATTACCCTGGCTCACAGCAACCTCACACTCCTGGGCTCAGTGATCCTACTGCCTCAGCCTCCCCAGGAGCTAGGACTACAGGCATGCGCCGCCATGCCCGGCTAATTTTTTGTATATATATATATTTTAGTTGGTCAATTAATTTCTTTCTATTTTTGGTAGAGACGGGGTCTCGCTCAGGCTGGTTTCGAACTCCTGACCTCAAGCAATCCGCCCGCCTCGGCCTCCCAGAGTGCTAGGATTACAAGTGTGAGCCACCGCGCCCGGCCAAAACAATTATTAATAGCAAGTATCTACATAGAAATATTTTCTGAACAAGTAAAACTCTACTAAATCACTGTGAGGTTGAGGAGACTAAAGTAAGAAATAAAGGAATATGTCAAATAGGCTCACTGAGGCTCAAACTGGAGGTTGCTTCTATTTTAACCTTTTCATATACATGTTCCTTGAGGAATTACAAAGTAAAACTGAGAAATTTATAGATGGGGCAAAGTTCACCTGAAGAGTAACAACTCTGAGCTGATGTAAAAGTGCAGGAAAATCTAACCAAATCTTACCAATGAACAGAAAAGGGGAGATGACTAAGCATCATAGGTGCTTCGGTGAAAGCTACCTAAATACGTTTGTGATCGCGGGCTCCAACTTGCCGTTTCAGACCTTGAAAGGCACGTTGCAGTCCTTACGGACATTGATGGATAGGTATTATAAACAAAGTAGAAAGTCTTTTTTTTTTTTTTTTTGAGACAGAGTCTCACTTTGTTGCCCAGGCTAGAGTGAGTGCCGTGGTGTCAGCCTAGCTCACAGCAACCTCAATCTCCTGGGCTCAAGCAATCCTCCTGCCTCAGCCTCCCAAGTAGCTGGGACTACAGGCATGCGCCACCATGCCCGGCTAATTTTTTTTATATATATTAGTTGGCTGTTTAATTTCTTTCTATTTATAGTAGAGACGGGGTCTCGCTCTTGCTCAGGCTGGTTTTGAACTTCTGACCTCGAGCAATCTGCCCGCCTCGGCCTCCCAGAGTGCTAGGATTACAGGCGTGAGCCACCGCGTATGGCCAAAGTTCTTTGTCTTCTGATGCCCTTGGATGGACAGCGGGTACCTAAGGGGAAGTCAAGGACCTTTTAACTTTGCCAACGTGGAGGATCGGCCATATTCCCATCCCAAATTTGTTCTTTTTCATCATTATCAGAAACCACATTGGGGATTTAGAATACCATTCTCATAGATACCTAAATACTCACCTGGCAGGGGAGATACCACGATCAGGAAGGTGGTTTTCCCAGGGCGAGGCTTATCCATTGCACCCATAGATACCTAGAAACTCAGGGAAGAAATCATTTTGGGGTGATGTTTCTGGTTAAAAGTCATACATATTTTGGGGTATGATGTATGGCGGCCTGCCAGCGGCTTGCAAAAACCTAACCTTTCAGACACGGAAAGGGACGAGCTATTGACATGGAGGGATCTTAAAAGGCTCTTATGACATAGTATTGGAACTGGCCCCAGAGACTAATGAAAGAGTAATCCTCCCTAAGTCATCCAAAAGGCAGTAATCCCCACGGCCGCTTGTTGGTGATTAAAAAAGAAAGGTGGGAGCAGCTGTCTTTTTGTTCCGTTTAATTATGACCAAGTACCCGGGCGAGTGTTAATTTCCTGGTGGCACCGCTGGTGGGTAGAGAAAGGTGTTAGGTTTCCGCAGGCTGCAGGGACTGAAAGTGCAGACGGGGATTCTGCCTGTGTGTGCCGTGCCTTGGGATCCAGGCACAGTTCAGGGGGGCTCAAGCTTGTGAGCTCAGGTTGCATGGCTTTTAATTTCTGTCCTTTAAGTCGGAGACATGGGCCGCTGTGTGCCAGAGGACACAGCAGTACTATCAGGTGTCAGCTGGACCGCACACCTTAATTACCAGGCCATCACCCCCCCCCCCATCCCTGCCAACAACCAGGCTGCTGGGCCTGTGAGATGGAACCTAAGGTGACAAGCAGAAGAGGAACAGTTAGCGATCTTAACCCCTTCAGCAGGGTTCAAGGCCAGAGGTCACAGACCTGGGCTTCTCCTTTCTCCAGCTCCCGGTTCCAAATATTCAAGTTTGTGTCCAACGGACGCCTGAGCGATCATCCTGGATGTCTTCTCCCTTGGCAGCCATATCCAGTGGTGACCGATTCCCGTAGATTCTACCATCCAAATAGCTCTTACAGCTGTTTCGTCCTCTCCTCCCGCATTGCACCCGCCCCTTCCTCCCCGCCAGCCGTCCGTCGTGGGGGTTTCTGCAGCAGTCTCCCCGCCTGCCGCGGTCCTGTTCCCTTCCCATCCACCTGCCACCGCAGCGCTCCTCTGAAAACGCAAATCTCATCAGGTTGTCTACTTGCTTAAAATGATCCAGTGGTTCTTTGTCACCTAGACACCGCGATTGCTAAGCTTCAGCCGTCTTCTTACCACCTTTTGTGATTTTCACGTTTTACCTCCGCTATTGCTTTTCGTTAGCAATTGCTTTTCGTTTTAATGTAAACTACCGCTCTCTCTTTTCAGTTTTACCTCTGACTTGTCCTAAGCAATACTATCCTTAAAGGCAAGGCTTTCACACTCTAGCTGCCTTTCTCTGGTATAACTTTTATGATAGCAAATGTTAGTCCATGTGCCACCTAAAATTGTTTCCTTGTGTGAAATACTGAACTTTTCAAAGTTCACTATTTCCTCTCTAGTCCAGTATTCGATTGGCCGGTTTGCTGCTATTGAATACCCAACGCTTTAAAGCCATTTGATCTTTTCATGGAATATTTTCTTTTCCTGGAATGTAGTTCCTCCCTGTGCCCAAGGCAAACTTCTACTTCAAAACTCAGCTTATGGCCGGGCGCGGTGGCTCACACCTGTAATCCTAGCACTCTGGGAGGCCGAGGCGGGCGGATCGTTCAAGGTCAGGAGTTCGAGACCAGCCTGAGCAAGAGCGAGAGCCCATCTCTACTAAAAATAGAAAGAAATTAATTGGCCAACTAAAAAGATATAGAAAAAATTAGCTGGGCATGGTGGCACATGCCTGTAGTCCCAGCTACTTGGGAGGCCGAGGCAGGAGGATCGCTTGAGCCCAGGAGTTTGAGGTTGCAGTGAGCTAGGCTGACGCCATAGCACTCTAGCCCAGGCAACAGAGCGAGACTCTGTCTCAAAAAAAAAAACAAAAAAAAACTCAGCTTACTGTCACACCCTGCTCTGTGAAGGTGGCCCTGGCTCCCACAGGAAGTGGTGGACATTCTCTTTCCTTCCCTTCCAAACCTCCACTGCAGGAAACTCATCGGTCTCTGCCTCACTGTGAGCTCCCTGAGGTCAAACATGCTGCCTCGCACAAAGTCAGCTCCCGGTGATTTCAGGTGAATGAATAGATGATATGATGGCAGGCAAGTTGCCTCCGTCCTTGTCGTCATGAGCCCCACGATGAAACTGGAGGATGCTTGGGAGATCTCTTCCCAGCATGTGAAGAAAAAGGCACAGCAAAATTAACTGTCTGTGGATATAGGGTTTTCTGGGTAGAGTCTAGAACTCACGTTCTCTTTCTCTTTCCTGTGGACCTCAACATTTCAGATGCCTCCTGAGGAGGTGGCCCACATGGGCCATGCAGGTGGGCACGTGCAGGCCCCGAGCTAAGAAGGAAGTGTCAAGTGACTGGGGCTCCCACCTTGGTCCTGCCAGGGTTGTGCCACTCACAATCTGAGCTCTGTAAAAAGGAACTCATGTATTTGCCTGACGAGTTAGACTTTTGTAAGAATGAAACTGAGCTGTTTAGTGTGAGAATGAGATACACTTGTGCAGGGGGAGAAGCAGTTCTAGCCCCTCTTCTGTCTGGCTAACTTGATTCACTCCTGTTGATCACTCTCGGGGCCTTCCCAAGTGAAGACTTTCCTCTAATTCTCCTTCTTTTCCACTCTGACAATCTGTTTTTTTTTTTTTTCTGAGACAAGGTCTCACTCCGTCATCAGGGCTAGAGTGCAGTGGCATCATCCCAGCTCACTGCAACCTCCAACTCCTGGCCTCAAGCGACCCTCCAACCTTCACCTCCCAGAGTGCTAGGATTACATGCATGAGCCACTATTCCTGGCCTATTCTTCTTTTCCTGTAAAATATGAGTGATATGTTTTCTAAGAAGATTGACCAGAACCACCTACTTATAAAATATGCCAGAGACACAAACTGGAAGCTTTCAGAAAATAATTCAGAAAGTAGTAACCCACTGTAATAGAAAGCTATAATACCATATCTGAAGAAGATGAGGCTTCCATGAAGTGTTATTAGCTCTTAAAAAAAAAAAAAAGGCCGGGCATGGTGGCTCACGCCTGTAATCCTAGCACTCTGGGAGGCCGAGGTGGGCGGATTGTTCGAGGTCAGGAGTTCGAAACCAGCCTGAGCAAGAGCGAGACCCCGTCTCTACTATAAATAGAAAGAAATTAATTGGCCAACTAATATATATAGAAAAAAAAAATTAGCCGGGCATGGTGGCGCATGCCTGTCGTCCCAGCTACTTGGGAGGCTGAGGCAGTAGGATCGCTTGAGCCCAGGAGTTTGAGGTTTCTGTGAGCTAGGCTGATGCCATGGCACTCACTCTAGCCTGGGCAACAAAGAGAGACTCTGTCTCAAAAAAAAAAATATATATATATACATATATATATATATATACACTAATTGCTCCCTTGCTAGTAAGCAAAATAACAACAATCACAGCAGCACCATCAATACTTATCAGAGGGATTGCCAGATTGTTAGAGTTGGGAAATACCTTAGGCATCACATAGTCCAGGGATTTTGAAACTTATTTAAAAAATTTTTGTATCTAATTTTAAAAATATGAGAACACTCTCCGACCTCTTTTTTTTCCTAACAAAAGGTTCCATGGCAGCCCAATACATAATACATAAAAGAATTTCTGTGGCAGAAGAAAGTACAGGGTTGGGTAGTCTTCTGCTATCTCAGTCCAGCAAGGGGATCGAGGGCCACTCAGGAGAAAGTTTTTCTTCCTGGTTCCCTAAAAGTGACACGATTTGTACATCTGGGTGCTCTGTGTTCAGGGGGAGATAAATTAGGGGTGGGAAGGTCATTCCTTTTCTAATCCTTCTCCTGGTTTATTGCTTATTGATTTATTGCTCCTTTTTTCCTTTTTTTTTTTTACCTGGTTTTTAGATCTCTATTATGGAGATAATTAGGATCTCCTGATTTTCTCATTACGACACTGAATGAACTAGTTCCTGCAGGTGGAAGGGTTAAAATAAAATCTATCTGCTTGGACTCCAGGTTGGCACCCAGCCTTTGGAATGAGAATGGCCTGGATCAGAAAGGCTTTACCAGTTGCTGGGCATTTAACGCGGACAAGATATGCACTCACTGTTTAAGAAAAATTGTAATTGTTCTTTACAAGATTCTGAATATTCTATGAGATCATGTATATAAATCATACACATTTAGTTCCCAGTACATAGTAAGTGTTCAGTATAACTTCCTGGTTAAGAGCATGAGCTACTCCTTGGGTTCAAATACTGGCCTCACCACTCATTGGCCAGGTGCCTGTGGGCAAGTTACTTACTGTGACCTTCAACATTCTCATCTGTAAAATGGATATGATTATACCATTTACCTTAGCAGAGTCCCCAGCCTTTTTGGCACAATGGACCAGTTTCACGGAAGACAATTTTTCCAACGATGGTTGTTGGGGGAGCATTGAGTTTGAGCGGTGATGCAGCCATGGGGAGCGGCTGTAAATACGGACGAAGCTTCGCTCACTGCTCTCCTCCTGCCGTGCAGCTGGTGGTTCCTAAGCTTCATGGAAGACAATTTTTCCATGGATGGGGTGGGTGACCGGTGGGGGGTTGGGGCGTAGCAGAGGGTGGAGCTCAGCCAGTGATGCAGGGTCTGGTTCCTAACAGACCACAGACCAGTACTGAGACATGGTACTGGGGGTTGGGGACCTCTGCCTTAGAGGAGTTTATAAGTGAGATGTAAATATGCCTGGTATATTTTATTCTTGTTGATTAGCAATACTTCTAAAAATACAATCCTGGACATTCCCAAATATTTATTGTCTGGAATTTTAATTATTCAATCTAATTGTTTAAAATTATGAAAATAGAGAAATAGTAAATATATAAATAGAAGATTAAATAAAGATGAAATAAAACATGACTCATTATAAGATGGGATAATTTGCAAATGTCAAAATAATAAGGTAAAAAATTATTTGATGACATGAGAAAAATATTCTTTATACATTGTTTTTTTAAAATTTATTTTTAATTTATTTTATTTTATTTAAATTTTAATTTGTTTTATTTTAGTGTATTATGGGGGTACAAGTGTTTAGGTTACATTTATTGCCCATGACCCCCTCCCCCCCTCTTATACATTGTTAAATTTAAAATATTAAATGGTAAAATGATAAATCTTAGTAGTGTTTTATTTGCTTATATAGTTAAGAAACTTTTTTTTTTTTTGAGACAGAGTCTCACTTCGTTGCCTAGGCTAGAGTGAGTGCCGTGGTGTCAGCCTAGCTCACAGCAACCTCAAACTCAAGCGATCCTCTTGCCTCAGCCTCCCGAGTGGCTGGGACTACAGGCATGTGCCACCATGCCCGGCTAATTTTTTTCTATATGTATTACTTGGCCAATTAATTTCTTTCTATTTATAGTAGAGACGGGGTCTTGCTCAGGCTAGTTTCAAACTCCTGACCTCGAGCAATCCGCCCACCTCAGCCTCCCAAGAAACTTCTTTTTTTAAATTATTTTTTATTTTAGCATATTATGGGGGTACAAGTCTTAAAGTTACATATATTGCCCATGCCCCCCTCCCCCCTCGAATAAAAGCTTCAAGCGTGTCCATCCCCCAAACGTTGCACATCTTACTCGTTGTGGTTGTATATACCCCTCCCCTCCTCCCCCCCCACCCTCCCGACACCCGATAAATGTTACTCCTATATGTCCACTTAGGTGCTGATCTGTTAATACCAATTTGC